>VHZZ01017533.1:21663-36827 GCA_009801015.1 Silene noctiflora
ATAAGCATACTAATTGATGAATTATATTTGCTACAATGAAATAGATAAACAAATAAAAGATTCATTCACCTAATTCTAGCAATGGTTAATTAACTGAAAGCAATTAGTTGATCACTCTACATGAATAATTAACAAACCAAAATTAAACCAAATTAAACTTGATATTCAACAACAAAATAGAAATAGAATGAGAGTCTTACAATTCAATAAATAACTTGGCTTCAAAGATTTGTTCCAAGAATAAGAACTTAGCTCTCCATACAAAATAAACTAGCTAAATGTAAATTGTTTTGTATAAACTAATGATTGAAAATAAAAGAGAAATGTGAGAAAAGAGTAAACTAGAGAATGAGAAGTGCTAGAGAATTATATTGTGAGATGTATGAAGTGATCCTCAAGTTGGGGTATAGGCCTCAATTTATAGATATTATAGGATCCAAACGTAAACAACCCAAGAAGCATCCAAAGCTCTTAAATGCACCCAACCCCGATCGGGGACGTAGAAATCCGGGTTAATTGTCTTTAAATGGCCATATTAATGGCCATGGAATCCAATAAATCTCATTGATGCATCTTAATTCACCCGGTAAATGCCTTGTGTGTGGAATATATTTAGTATCCAATGTTGTATTCCACCTTAGTTGCTTTGGACTTCTTTTATTGGGCTATAATTCTCATTTGTTTACATTTTGCCTTGCATGATCATTTGGGCCATTTCTCAAACATTTGATCATTTCTTCCAACACTTTGAGCTTGCATGATCAAGTATGATCCAATCCAATTTCCACTTAGCTTTGTGATCTCGATGTTTGCTCTCTTGACGGGAATTAGCTAACGAAAGCTATATTTCCTACAAATTACACTAAAAACATGCAAAACATCTAGAACACGAGATTAGCTCAACTAAACACTAATAATAGTGAAAGAAGCATAAAATTCGAGCTAATATAGGGGATATAATCACATATAAAATGGTCTAATAAGTTTACATTTGTAATCATACAATCTTTTGGTTCTAAGTTTAATTCATGTTCAAGTTCAAGTTTCCTATTCCATATTTGCATTTCCATTTCGTAATTCATTTCTTTCTAGTTATTTCTTTATTGTTTGCATTAGTTAGTTTATTTAGTTAATTCTATTTCATTTTGTTATTTAGTTATAATTTAGTTGTTATATTTCCATTTCCATTTCAATAGTAAAATTTACATTCACATGCAGTTTACATTACTACATTTCTATTATCATTAGTTTATTAATTTATTATCCCATCATTTAGATTATTTCATATTCACATTCTAGTTAATATAATCATTACATTATACATTCCATTATATATTTAGTTTTCATTTCTTATAGCATGAGTGAGTAGATTTTCATTGTCTAGGGAATAAAGAAAGCCATGCATTCGTAATCACATTAACATGTTAGATTAGCATGTTTTTATGTTGCATATTTGCTTCTACGCTTGCTTGCTTTGTAATGTTAATCTTGGTTTATTGATCACATTCAAGGATTAAATTTGTTATACAATCTATAAGTCGAAAGAAACGGATTCGTATTAGACTAAGCATGTTGTAGTAGATCGACCTAACTATAGTGAACGCTCGTTAGGACCTGATTTAAGGCTTGACACTAATATTGAAAGATGGGTGTCTCTAGGCCTAGGCATTAATCCTTATTTGCATTACTAATTTAATATGTTATGTTTTACTATGCATGTGTGACCCGAACTCCCTAGACTCTCTTTTAATCATATTTGTTATCATATTTTGTTTACAACTGCTTTTATTTTCTCGTTTATTTTATTTCCTTTGCATTTCTCACTTACCCCAAAAACAAAATTAAAACCCGTTCCCGATAAAATCATAACAACTTATAAAACTACCGTTTCTCTGTGGATTCGACCCCTACGTACTACATTCATTTATGTCACGTCTAGGGATTTATTTTTGATAGGTGTGCGACCGCCTAGTCAACGTGTGTTTTGGAGGGTGTGCGTTGTGTGGACTGGTAGTGTGTCCGTACAGCAGGTGCCTAGGACAGGGTTGTTTACTTTGGTGGTTGGGCTCGACGGCAACCCAGGTGGTTGGTGGGGATCACCGTGGTACTGGTTGGCTGACCACGGTGGGGATATGCGGTTTGGGCCGTGCCTAAGGGAGGTTTGGACGTGCTTTGTGACGGGTTAAAGAGGTGTGATTCGTGTTCTGTTCTCGTAGCTATGAAACGATATTAATTCATGTAATTACGTATTTAGTAGTTATTAATTAATAATTAGAAAATAATTTAATCCGTAAATTAATACAATAATCGAGTAACGAATTAATTATCGAAATACTTGATTTTAGGTGACCGTTTCGAGGTGGAGTATTTCTAATTATTACTTGGATTTTACTAACGGATTTTGCTAGCTACGAGTAGGATATATCTACTCAACTGTAATGTATATTATTTGTTGGCATGTTTACCTGTATGACTGTACTGTTGGATGGATTACTGTGTTGGATGAATATTAAAGGCATGTGTTTATATTATTTTGGTTATTGGCATGGCATGCATTCATATTATGTCAGATGTTGGAGATGATTATGTTGTCTTAGGCCTAGGTTGCGCTGCTTTTGGCTGCTTAACCCTGGTGTCCTCAGGTTTTATCCTGGTTTTTAGGCCTAGGCTGGTCTGCAGGCTTCACCTTGGTGTCCTTAGGCGTTGTCCTGGTTCTCAACGACGGTTGAGTGATACCTCGACCTAGGGAATGGCTGGGTGGAGTTTCGGGATGTGATCATGGGAAGTATTGGAGTTGTATTGGATGCGGAGGTGCATCGGTTGCATTGTCTCATTATTTTGTGCGCATCTATTACCGTTGTTATTGTTTATTTATATCCTACTAAACCTTATGGTTGATAGTGTATTCGTGAACACCTGTGATGAACCAATTATTGGGGAGCAGATTGATTGACATGTATTGAGTTGACTGAGCTGGGAGCTGGATAGCGTGAGGCTACAGGAGAACATAGAAGTCTAGATTACTTTAGTTTAATTATTCACTTTATTTTCCGCTGCGACTGTAATTTATTTATTTAGAGTATTTTTGATTTGTTTTTGTAATAATGGCCTTAACGCTATACTTAATTTAAAGTATTGTTTCACGTTTATCTCTGTAATCACTGCCTCAGGCAACTGAGATGGTAACAGTCTTATTTATTTGGGAATGTATTGTTAAAGGCTCTTGAATAAATGGGGGTGTTACAAAGTGGTATTAGAGCGAACGATCCTCAGGCCTAAAAAAAAATGAACCCTATGAATTTAGGATGTGTCTAATAAAATGAATCCGGGTAGAAACTGTTAGGAGCCCCTCTAGGCTTGGGATGAGTAAGGGGCCCCCTCACACCAAACTTCTGGCCCTTTCAGTTTTGAACCGGTTACCTTGAGAAATTGAACGCATGGGGTAGCTAGAAATATTTTGTGTCTTAAGGGTCAATTGTTGCCTCAAGGTGGAAATTGTTTGCCTTGAGATAAAAATTTCTAACCTTATTGCAGGATGCGGATTGGGGTAAGTAAAATATGACAATGATGGGCCTACGGCCATGTGAAATATAAAGCATTATTACAAATTTTCGCCAAATGGATGGATTATGCTTATGTTATGATATAGAATGGTTGTGAATAGAATTTTCCGTGAACATGGGAAATAATAATTAAGTTGTTGTATGTTTTATTCATGGATGATTGTATGTATTACATGAAGAAGAAATCATTATGTCTAGTGATATGTGAAATGTGTTGCTCAAAGCCATGCGTAGTTATTATTATTTAGCAAATTTAATTATCTGTGTCTATGATTTATTTGATGGGATGCCACGGTTTGCCAATGATAAGGCTGGGCCATGAGGGGGGGGGGGGGGGGGGGGGGGGGGGGGGTTAGGGAAGGACAAAAGGTATTACGGTGGTTGGTTGGCCTTTGGAAAGCCGATCAACCCCACGTTGCTTTGGTTGCAGGAAGTAAATGTTTTAATCACCCTATTCCTAAATTCCTAAGCATAAGCTTATGTCTATTGTTTATTTTATATCTGAATCATGCCTCCTATGAGAGTTATATTTACACCCACTACAATGTCTGAAGAGGAGATTGATCGTTTGATTGCCATGAATGAAGCCTTGACTGTTGCATTAAAGTCAAAAGGAGACAGTCAGGATCCAGCTAAGATGAGTGCTACCATTGCAAGACACAACCCTATCAAGTATGACGGATCGGGAGAGCCATATTTACTGGGAGTTTGGCATAGAGAGTTTAGCAACCTGTTCGAGATGATAAAGTGTCCTGCGGCGATTTAAGTAGATCAGGTTGCTTATTATTTAAGGGGAAATGCTGGACTATGGTGGACCCGCAACAAGGAGGATATAAGGGAAGCTAGCTTTGGGAATAATAATCCTTATTTGAAGTGGGTGGCATTTAAGAAGGTGATGATAGCTGTATTTGTTCCCGAGCATATCAAGAGCAAAATGAGGGCAGAATTTGATTCCTTTTAGATGACGGAGGACATAACTGTGGAGACCTATTATAACCGATTTATGGAGCTGTCTTAGTATGTAGCAGACCTGAACTTTAGTGAAGAAATCTTATCACTAAGGTTTGAGAAGGGGCTGACAATGAATATTAAGAAGAGGTTGACAACTGGTCAACCAAAAAGCATGGATGATACTTATCATCGAGTTGAACATGCTGAAATAATTGCAGACATGCTTAAGGAGGAGAAGAAGGAGAAGGGGGAGAAAAGAAAGAGTGATGCCACGGGAGAGGGAGGAAGTAAGAAGAAAAATGTCAACCAATATCGCAACTTTTTATCTAATAGTGCACCAGCGGGGTCTTTTGGCCGTGGCACTGGTGGCCGAATGGTGTTAGGAGGAGCTGGCGGGATAACATGATTTTGATATGGAAGATCGACACACAAGAAGTTGGATTGCAGAGCTAGTTTATCTAATCAAGGTGGAGGTTACCGCACTCCTACTTCAGGCTATGTGAATAATCAAAGATCTGGTGGCTGGAGCAATCAAATAGTATAACCAAGGCAATGGGAATAACAACTTTCGGAAGATAATGAACAGTGGAAGCCAACAGACTGGGACAGCTGGGAGTAGTCAGGGAGGAGCCAAGAGTATAAGAAAATTCTTTATGATGGGGAAAGAAGCTGCGGAGAAGGATGCTCATGTTATCACGGGTACCTTTCTCGTTAACTCTACACCTACCTTTATTTTATTTGACTCGGGGGCTACCCACTCCATTATTTCTAGTGAGCATTCCAAGACTTTAAAATTAGAGGAATTTGATGAGTTTAAGGACTTAGTTGATATACCTTTAGGGAACTCTATACCTTGTAATCGAGTCTATAAAAATGTGTCTGTTAAAATTGGGGAGGTTGTCTTTCTTACCAATTTAATTGAGTTTCCTTTGGGAGGTTTTGAGGTGATCCTTGGGATGGATTGGTTGGGAAAATATAGATCCTTTATTAATTGCCACCAAAATAAGGTCACCTTGAAGGGACCTAAGAGAGTAAGAGTGTCTTATAGGGAATTTATGGGTAAACCAAAGATGAAGCTCATATCAACAATTACCTTAAAATCTTGCTCGAGTAAGGGAGCATATTTAATCTTGTGTTATGTGAGGGACATGAGGGACGAGGCGCTGAGTGCTGGGGGCATCGAAGTAATAAGGGACTTTCAGGATGTGTTTCCAGATGAGATACCTGGGTTACCACCTCAAAGGGATATTGACTTTTTCATCGACATAAAACCTGGAACTGGACCTTATAGGATGGCACCTAAGGAGATGAAGGAGTTGTTAGATAAGGGCTATGTGAGATCAAGTGTGTCACCTTGGGGAGTATCTGTATTGTTTGTGAAGAAGAAGGATGGTAGCATGAGACTGTGCAATGACTTTAGTGAGTTAAATAATATGACCATAAAGAATCGGTACCCTTTGCCTCGAATTGATGATTTATTTGACCGGTTAGTGGGGCTGGAATATTTTCTAAAATTGATTTGAGGTCGGGATACCACCAGTTGAGGATTAAGGATGAGGATATTCCAAAGACTACATTCGGGACTAGATACAGACACTATGAATTTGTTGTTATGCCATTTGGATTAACTAATGCACCGACAGTCTTCATGGACTTGATGAACCGTGTATTTAGTTCCTATTTGGATTAGTTCGTAGTTGTCTTTATCGACGATATCCCGGTGTATTCTAACGATAGGGAAGAGCATGAAAAACTTTTAATAATTGCGTTGCAGACCTTGAGGGAGATTAATATTTATGCTAAGTTGAGTAAATGTGAGTTTTGATTGGAGAAAGTTACCTTTCTGGGGCATGTAGTGTCCAAGGATGGTGTGTCGGTGGATCCAAGTAAAATTGAAGCTGTTTCCAAGTGGGAGAGGCCAAAAAATGTAGGTGATGTTCGGAGTTTTCTGGGATTGGCTGGCTATTATAGGAGGTTTTTAAAGGACTTCTCAAAAATAGCTAAGCCTTTGACTAGTTTGATGCGGAATGAGTGCAGGTTTAAATGGGATGGGTGGCGCAAGGTTGTGGAAGGTGCCGAAGGGTCAGAGGGAAGTTCCATGTTCGAAATCCATAAGAATGGAAGCCTTAGGTTTGCACGAAGATGGTGTGTACCAGATGATGAGAAATTAAAGAGAACAATTTTAACTGAAGCACATTCTACTCCATATTATGTTCATCCAGGAGGAGATAAGCTATATAAAGACTTGAAGAAAAATTTCTGGTGGCCTAAAATGAAGAAGGAGGTAGCTGAGTTTATTGCTAGATGCCTGGTTTGTCAAAGAGTAAAGGGAGAGCATAAGAGACCTCGGGGTAAGAGTCAATTATTAGATGTACCTGAATGGAAGTGGGAGAGCATTTCAATAGATTTCACTATGGGGTTGCCTAGGATTCAAAGGGGAAATAATATGATATGGGTGATAGTTGATCAATTGACTAAGTAAGCTCACTTCATTCCTATGAAAGACACTTGGAGTAAAGCTGAGTTGGCTAAGGCATATATCAATTATGTTGTGAAACTTCATGGTGTGCCTAAGGACATCATTTCTGATCGAGACTCAAGGTTTATATCAAAGTTCTGGCAGGAGTTACAATCTTTGATGGGGACCCAGTTGAAAATGACCATTGCATTTCATCCAGCTACTGATGGTCAGACTGAGAGGATAATTCAAACCCTGGAAGATATGTTAAGAGCCTGTGTGATGGATTTTGGAGGATCGTGGGAGGAGGGGTTGGATTTAATAGAGTTTTCATATAATAACAACTACGATGCTAGTATTGGTATGTCACCTTTGGAAGCCTTGTGTGGGAGGAAGTGCAGGAGTCCAGTTTGTTGGGATGGCAAATCTGATGTGGTGGTGTTAGGACCTGAGATAATACAAGAAATGGTGGAGCAAGTGTGATTGATTCGACAGAAGATGCGTGCAGCGCAGGATAAACAGAAAAGCTATGCAGATTTGGAGAGAAGTCAGATAGAGTTTGCTGTGGGAGATAAAGTATTGTTAAAAGTGTCTGTAATGAAGGGAGTAATGANGAAGTCAGATAGAGTTTGCTGTGGGAGATAAAGTATTGTTAAAAGTGTCTGTAATGAAGGGAGTAATGAGGTTTGGGAAGAGAGGGAAGCTGAGTCAGAAGTTTATTGGACCATATGAGATCTTAGACAGGGTTGGAGATGTAGCTTATCGTTAAAGTAAAGAAGTAAGACGGGGTTAAATAATAATAATAATTGATATTTGAACGATAATAATAATTGATGTTTGTATAATAATAATAAGAATAATATAATTTCCTATTTTTTCTAGCTTTAATAGAAAAGGAGAGGCCTTACCTTAGCATATACAATGATAAAGCAAACCACAAAAACTGAATTTTGCATACGTAGAAGAATAATAAGATATGTAAAGAGAAGAAAGGACATTTATATCGCCCGTGACTCTGACCTTCGAGCACTGGACCTGCGCCTGACCTCGCTGTAGACCGTCGTGACTGGGCTGAACGGTGGCTGTGGGGTGTTTTGTGGTGGTGGTGTCGGGTAGAAACGGCTTTGAAAAGAGGTAATTGAACCCAGAATTGTGCCTAGACTGACCTGGGTTGGGGGTGCCTGGCCTGGGTAGGTGTGTTTAACCATAGTGGGGGTGGTTGAAGGGGTAAAGGTGGTGGCTTGGGCGGCAGGGTGGCCGGGATCTGCAAAACAGGGGTTTTGGGGGTGTTTTTTTGTGAAACCGTCTTAAGACGAAATTGGTGGCTGTTGTGGTTGCGTTGTGGTTAATTGGACCCCAACATTGGAACTACTATGTGTCAGAGGTGATGTGGGTGGTGGCCAGAGGTGGCGTGGATGGTTGGGTGTCGGGTGGTTACGTGTGTTTTGGAGGGTGTACGTTGTGTGGACTCCTAGTGTGTCCGTACAACAAGTACCTAGAGTTGGGTTGTTTAGTATGGTGGTTGGGCTCAACGGTGACCCTGGTGGTTGGAGGGGACCACCATAGTACTGGGTGGCTGACAACGGTAGGGACAGGTGATCTGGGTCGTGCCTAAGTTAGGTTTGGGCGTGCTTTGTGACGAGATAAAGGGGTGTGATTATTGTTTTGTTTTCGTAGCTATGAAACGATATTAATTCATGTAATTGCGTATTTAGTAGTTATTAATTAATAATTAGCAAATAATATAATTCATAAATTAATACAATATTCGAATAACGAACTAATTATCAAAATACTTGTTTTTAGGAGACGGTTTCAAGGTGGAGTATTTCGAATTATTACTTGGATTTTTCTAACGGATTTTGCTAGCAATGAGGTAGGATATATCTACTAAACTGTAATGTATTTTATTTGCTGGCATGTTTACTTGTATGACTGTACTGTTGGATGGATTACTGTGTTTGGTGAATATTAAAGGCATGTGTTTATATTATCTTGGTTATTGGCATGGCATGCATTCATATTGTGTCGGATGTTGGAGATGATTATGTTGTTTTAGGCCCAGTTTGTGCTGCTTTTGGCGGCTTGACCCTGGTGTCCCCAGGTTTTATCCTGGTTTTAGGCCCAGGCTGGCCTGCAGGCTTCACCCTTGTGTCCTCAGGCGTTGTCCTGGTTCTCAACTACGGTTGAGTGATACCTTGGCCTAGGGAATGACAGGGTGGGAGTTTCGGGATGTGATCACGGGGAGTATTGGGGTTGTATTGGAAGCGGAGGTGCCTCGGTTGCATTGTCTCATTATTCTGTGTGCATTTATTACTATTATTGTTGTTTATTTATATCCTACTCAACCTTATGGTTGACAGTGTATTCGTGAACACCTGTGATGAACAAATTATTAGGGAGCAAATTGATTACCAGGTATTGAATTGACTAAGCTGGGAGTTGGATGGCGTGAGGCTACAGGAGAACTTAGAAGTCTAGATCACTTTAGTTTAATTATTCAGTTTATTTTCCGATGCGACTGTAATTTATTTATTTAGAGTATTTTTGGTTTGGTTTTGTAATAATGGCCTTAACGCTATACTTAATTTAAAGTACTGTTGTACGTTTATCTTTGTAATTACTGCCTCAGGAAACTGAGATGGTAACAGTCTTATTTATTTGGGAATGTCTTGCTAAAGGCTTCTGAATAAATGAGGATGTTACAAAAACCAAGCCCAAACCCAGACCCGACACTCTGTTTTGGCGAGCCAAAACAGAGCACATAGGTCCCTTTTCGATCCCCTTTGCCAACAACGCTTCCTTCCCTTTTTCCCTAGCTTAATCCCCAAGCAAAGGAAGATATTTTCCCCATACAACCAGCTCACAAAACCTCTCAAAAAACYGAAACAATATCCTCTCATTATTCTTTCCAAAACCGACTCAAATTCCATTCACACACAATATCTCGTCCAAATTCATTTATCTATCTCCAAGAAATCTATCTACACCTCATGAGCAGCCATAACCATGCTAACCTAACCCTAGATGTTTCCTACTCTTCATTCTCTATAAAAACCAAAACTCGCATTACAAGTGAGGGACACGTTTTTTTCCTCAAAAACCTTACCTTCCGCCTCTCAATACTTACTCAAAAAGCATCCCTAATCTCCTCTCAACCACTGAAATCAAGTAAAAAATTCACATAAGCAATTAGACGAACATTAGAGCATTAGTTTGCTCTCTTTTTCGTGTTTTTCTAAGTTCTGGACTGCTCCTGTTCTCGTCTTTTTTTCTTCATTTTAAAATATTTTTTGAACTGATTTGTTGTGCTAATTCAAAATTTTGGATTACGATGATTCTAAAACATCTTTTAAAACGAATTTTCACTGAGAAACGAAGTCACAATCGTGATTTGAAAATTGCCGCACAAACCGTTTGAATATCGCGTGTTTTGGACAACTACTGTTTTCATTCGTTTTGCTTTGTTTCAAAGTACTTTTTTGTTCTTGTTTTTTGTAATAAAAAGAAAATTTGGAATCCTAAGATTCCAAAACATCTTTTAAAACTAAAAACCGTTGAGAAACGAAGTCAAAATCGTCATTTGAAAACTGCTGCACGAAGTGCTAAAAACTGCGAATTAACCTCGTGTTTTCATAATTGTTTTGTTTAAATTCACCGTAGACGCGCCGTCTAGCAATACTTATATACGGGATCCGAGTAGTGTCCAAGTTTACATGTAAGTTGAGGGTGCACAAAATCCCTACTCATTTCTTCTCCTTCTTTTCGTGTTGTGTCACGACCTTATGGCCTTTTTGTTTCGTTTATTTTGTTTTATTTTTTATCGTTCATTTAATTACCGTCTCATTCATTAATGTAAATGTTTATAATGTTGTGGATGATTTATGTTCTGCTTAAGACAAGTAATTAACGTTAATTACAAGTTTTAATATGCTAATATGTTTGTTTAGTTTTGTTTTAGTTTATGAGCATGTTTAATTTAAGATGATTTAAATGTGCACATCTTGACTAAAAATGAACATGGATGTTATAATAAGTTTAATTGATTGAAATGAAGTTTTAATTAATTTTTTTTAACTCATATGATTTAATGACTTGTTTTATTTTTTGTTATGAAATAGTTAAAATTGAATAACATGTTTGCTTATATCAATTCTAACATGGCAATAGATCGACAGTGTAAAATTGGCACTTGGGTACTGATCTTATGATCCTCTTCCTAGTCTACGTGTTACTCGATTTGGTGTTGTGTCGGTTTCGATATATGTGTCATGTATGAATGTTTGTTCATGTTTTATATCATGTATATTATGCGTTTAAATCGACCTTTCTTAATTTGACCTAAACTTTGTAGAATATGAATCTAATGAATTAGACATTAATAGGTCATACATGGACTTTTACTTAGGATTAAATGAACTTCTTTAAGAATTAAATGAATTCATCTTTCTCTTATGTCGATTTCTCGCTAGTTGAAATGCGCATGCTTAGCATCTGTTTCATGACATTCGATGACTAGAATAGCCATTTTTGTTCGACCTATGTTAGCCATGAATGGCCGTGTATGCCGCCTCATTCATCTCGGCTTTCGTGCCACTTCCTCTCGCTCTTATTGTTTATTGTTTAGTTATTACGGTTTTATATCAGCTGTTATTGTTATTTAATCGTTGTAATTAATCATTGTTGTAATTTAATACTTCGAGTCATGTAATTTGTAATTTAAGTACGGGTCATGCGTCCTTTATTTATTTTGAGTCAAATGATTTTAAAAACCATTGCTTTAACTAGTCAAATTGAAGTATTTAACTAACTAAATTGAAGTGAGTGCAACAAGTAAAGATGTGGTCAAGGACGAAGCCCATATGGCCATGACCTCAATTTCGGCACAATTTTTAAAGTCTAGAATAGACTAGTGTATGCCGCGTCCTTTAACAATTTATAATTAGATCGAGTTGTATTTAATTCATTTGTTTGCACATCGAGTCGACGAGAATCGTTTCGGCTGTAATAGGTAGTGCTCTAAATTCTTCCCTTCCCCCTAAGTCATGTTGTGAATGCTTGTTTAGTATCATTCAAATCAATCTCACATGCTAAATTACTTGGACAAAGTAGATTAGATGCATTAAACGATTAGAAACCATGCTCACATGCTAAGGTTAAAATGGCGTTTACATTTTTATCCAACGATTATAGTCTTATCCATTTAGCCATCATAGTCCCAAGTAGAAGCTGTTGTTTATAACGGGCGGGGGTGGGTGTCTTATTAATAGACTTCCCATCACGTACCCTCACAACGAATCTAATCTCTAATGGTTCCAAAATTTCCTTAAATTTGGTGGCGACTCTAAACGTTTTCAAAACCCCGTGGATACCGATTTCCCACATCCACATTTTGGCGACTTCGCTGGGGACTGTGAAACATGAAAAGGAAAATGATGGCTAATAGGACTAACATTATAATCGTTTTTGCATACATGCATTACCCATTTTGAGACTTTAGGACGACCACCTAACCTGTTGGGTCGATCTCAATGGTTAGAAGGTGACGTCCACTATGCCCGGTTTAAGTACCAAGATGTTTCCACCGAGGTCATCAAGTAGTTGTTCTTACCATATTGCACACTTCTGCTTCTGGGAGGTTTGACTTCTTTGACAATGTGGGACATTGGCATAGACCTAATTAGAAGACCGACGGAGACTTAGAAGAGTCTAGGCCATGCACGACTAATATGCGATTGCTTATTTTTACTTGATTGTCCTCCGTGTCTTTTTTTTTTTTTCGAAAATGTCAACCGTTTTCTTAAACCGTATTTTTGAAAAAACCATTTTTAACCAAGCATGTTTTCAACTCGGAATGCTGCCGAAATAGATATAGATTTTTAAACAAAATGAGCCTTTTATACTTGACATGCTGCCCATCTGAAATCTCATTTTTCAAATCATCCATTTTCAAATAATTCCGAAATGTTTTTTTTACCAAACCATGCCGGACATAGAATATGTTTCAAGTCAAGTCTAGTCATGTCGTAGGTATAAGTGAATTGCGTGTCTAGCCAGTACACAACCCTAGTGGGGGTTACCTAAGCCACCTCTTGGGTCCAAGTCAAGTATGTCGACCACTTAGTCAAAGTCAAACCACGAATCGTCTCTATTAGGATACTAGAGACGTTATGTTGAACCCATGAACCATGTTTGGTCAAATCACGGGTTAGTCACACCTCGTCAATGTTACGTCTAAGTCAAGAAGTTAGTTGAGTCAGGTCATAGTCCTAGCTAGGTCTAAGACCCCTCTCCTACACGTGAGACCCTTTACAAATGAGCCACTTAGCTAATTTCCCGGGTCTAAGTCTGTCCTTGAGTTAAGTTTGAGTTAAAGGCCGGGTCTTTGAGTGGAGTCTTTATTTGTGCAGGGGATTTTGATTCTGATATTGATTCGTTCGGGGTTTCTTTGTAGAAAGGCCGGGTAAGACTAGAAAGATAACTACAGAAACTCTTGTAACCAAGATGAGTGAAACCTTGGAGTAACTCATGACTCGTTTAGCTGAAATTGAAGCCAAGATTGGGTGGGGAAGTCCCTGCAACCACCTCACCAGAAATGTCCGAGTTTGAAAGACGGTTCAAGCTCGTTAAATACTAGCTGAAGCTCTCTCAGGGGGAGAGTATCCACTATGAAAATTCAAGGGCCTATGCTCCAGTCAAATATGAGCTTCCTAAGAACTTTGTACTTACAGATATCCCTAAATTCGAGGGAACCGAAAACCCTCTACAGCACATAAGGTCCTACAAGGAACACCTTGCTCTTAAAAGTATGCCTGCGAGTATGCTAACTGCTATCTTTCCCCAGTCTTTGGAGGAACATCCAAGGGCATGGTTCTACAACTTAGATCTCAAGAACTATCCTACCTTCGAAGATCTAACCACCAAGTTTTGTAAGCATTATGCTGACAATACAGAGATCCAAACATTAATGAGGACTGTCGAAGTCATGACCTAAAAGGAGAAAGAGGGTTTCACTAATTTCTTAGCTCGTTGGCACCCTAAAAGAGTGAAGTTAACTAAAAAACCCGACGAAGTCGATATGGTAGATAAGTTCGTGAAAAACCTTCAACCGGCCTACCACAATGATCTAAAGTACCAAAACTTTAGTACTTTCAAAGACTTAACCCGCACCGGGAGGAAAATCAAAGATAACCTCTATGCCATGGAAGCCACTAAACCAAAGGGATACCTTGGAGCTTCTTCCTCCAAGTTAAAGGCACCTGCCAGTGCCAATCATATCCAAGCTATCAATTTTTCGGGGGGAACTTCCAAAATGCCACAACGATCTAGTCCAAGAGTGTTCACAGACATAGGGTGTACCTATACATACACCGTAGAAAGACTCATGGCCTAGGGGAAATTGAACCCAATTGGCCCAACACCTGAACCACCATTGGAACAACGGAACAAATGGTACAAACCGTATGCGTATTGTCTTATCATTGAAGCAAGGGGCATGACACGGAAAAATACTTCTGTCTCAAACATGAAACCCAAGATATGATCGAGAACGAAACGCTCCCTATCCGAAAATTTAAGCCCAACAATGTGACTAACCCGTTCGGTAATCATGCTAATGCAATATTTGTCAAAGACAATAATGATATGGCCCATTTGATCCGGCCCATATGCCACCTCAAAGGTTTCTATGTGGGGAAGGAATTCATCAATTGCTCGAAATACCTTCCAGGCCTAGAGAATGAAGTCCAATTTGGTGATTTCGGTATCGACTGCACACCATACATTCTCCGAAACGAGAATGAAATCAATGAAATTTGGGATGACGATGAAGATGATATCTATCTCATCAAAGGTATGATTGTTTCAGGAACTCAAGATGAAATCTTGAAAATAAGGAAGGATGTTCTCGAGTCTAACCATTTGACTCGATCTAGGCGCATTAAACGATTAGAAACCATGCTCACATGCTAGGGTTAAAATGGCATTTACATTTTTATCCAACGATTATAGTCTTATCCATTTAGACATCATAGTCCCAAGTAGAAGCTGTTGTTTATAACGGGCAGGGGTGGGTGTCTTATTAATAGACTTCCCATGACGTACCCTCACAACGAATCTAATCTCTAATGGTTCCAAAATTTCCTTAAATTTGGTGGCGACTCTAAACGTTTTCAAAACCCCGTGGATACCGA
>VHZZ01017537.1:7877-17934 GCA_009801015.1 Silene noctiflora
TTTAAGGTAGATTAACTTACTCATTTAATTAACCCAACCCCACAATTCGTTGATTAATCCTATAAAAAGTCAAGCTACTCATCCAACAAGTTGATAGATAGAAGAGAAAGTCCAAATTACTCATTTAGGCATTTCATCAAACACTATGTGAGCACAATAAATTGCAAAGGAGAACAACCCAAGAATTACCCTTAATCTATGCCAAAACACCCCTAAACAATAAAAAAGGCTCCCCCCTTCATCCTAGAAGGGAGACTACTCACACATATTGAATGAAAACATAACACAAAATGAAGGAAATGGAAGAAAACAAGCAAAAAACATGATGCTAGCAATAAACAACACAAGGATGGACAATAAACGCAAACAAAAGATTAATAAAGAGAAATAAGAAGAGGATTATACCAAAGATACAAACTTTGATTGATTAAGGCAAAGAATTCTTCAATCCTTGAATACAACCCAATTCTAGAACAATCTACTAGAGTAAGAACCCAAAACTAAGCTAAATTATTRAAAGATTAAGCTAAGATTAGAGAGTAATTAAGGGAGTGATTAAGGAAACTTTGCATAAACTAGGCTAAACTAGGTCTAGGGTTCTGTGTTTTCAAATGAATTAAGGAGAGGGTATATATAGTTTCTCCTAAAATGGGCCTAAAACAAGAGAAATGATAAGAAATGCGGGCTTGTGCTCCCAGCCGGCCGACCGGCTACCGACCAAGTGAACCGGCTAGGAGTCTTCTGCTCCAAAATTAACCTTCAATCATCATCAGGTAGCCATAACCGGTGGGCCGGCTGCAGGTGCACCCACCGGCTACGAACACACCAGAAGCTACTTCAACTTCGACATCAAATTTTGGCCAAGTATGGGAAATGTGACCCAGCCGGTCGACCGGCTGCCGGTGCACCGCCTGGGATCACTCCTCTGCAAGAATTCTTCATCAACAGGTGCTCCCAGCTGGTTGGCATGCTTCCGGTCAGGTGATCGGCTAGGAACACACCAGAAGCCTTCAAAACTTGAGATTCGAATTTTGGTTAAGTATAGGAATTGGGTCCCAGCCGGCCGGTAGGCTGCCGGTCAGGGGACCGGCTGGGAGCCCAAATGAGCCTAAATCCCTTCTCTTTTCCCTTGATTTCTTCCTACTTGCTCCCTTTTGCTCCCGTCTCTTGATTTCCACCTCGAATCCTGCAATAAGAGGCATATACTCATAAAATGCGCAAGCCGGGTATAAAATGCATATAAGGGGCTAAAAACCGACTCAAATCGAGTCGGAATGCAAGGTAAAAGAGGAGAAAACAAGCCAACATAATCACATATCACTAACTAACAAGTAGCAATTAGAGGTTGAACCCAAAGGATAGTTTGTCAAATTATGGTCAAATGCAAGACAGTCTTGTCTTAGTGTCACAATTTTGAGTTGAGTAAAAAACTATACTACTATAACAATAATGTAAAGAAATGGAATAAGAAAGCATGAAAATAAAAGTGAATATTTAAACAATTGACTAAAGCCACTAGGGTGTCACGGGTTCATAGGGGAAACATGGTATGATCATAGTAATGAATCCGGTAAATGATTGTAGTTATGCTAGGGTAAAGTTCGTTTATATCTTGCAACCCTTAGGAAGGCCTAGGTCTCGGAGTCGAGTTGGTTTATAGTTTACGAATCCTACAAGACTTCGTTCTACCTATTCAACAAATACAGGGTCTAACAAAACTTTAGTTGGTTTATATCTTACAAGTCTTGTTAAAGAGATACAGAATCATGCTAGGTTGTCAATCAAGCATTTCATCAAACATAACATGTGGATAAGTTGAAGAACATAACAAACAATCATTCATATGAACTCATCATACATAGATATACCCCATGATTACTCTCATACTCCCCTATTAACCCTAGTTAAAGGACTACTCACACATCATGGTGGTAAGCATACAAAAGAGGGTGTCAAACATCTTAGCAAGCATGAACATGATGATGAAGTAAATAACAAAAAAAGTAAATAAATGATTTAAGTAAAGAGTGAAAGATTATACCAACTTAAGATGATTAAGAGAATGGAAGAAAAATGGAAGAAAGCTTTGATTAATGATGAGGAGTTGTCAATTCCCCAATCCAAAACCCAAGAATTTTTCTATTATAATCTAGATATGAAATTACTTGAGTAATAAGGAAAGGATTAAAGTGTAATTAAGCTAATCTAAATTAGGAGATGAAGTAGTAATGCTATCTAAAGCTTGGTGTCCTTCTCTCTCCAATTACATAGGCTATTTATACTAGTACAAAATTAGGGTTAACTAAGGGCTTAAATGACGATTAGGCCCTTTAAATTAGTCCAAGGAGCAGCAAGAGCTTGTAGGACTCGTGGGAGTCCTCATTATGGTCGAAGAAAGGTTTATGCATGGGGAATAGTTCATGTTATGTTGGACTCGCACGAGCTAGCTTCAGACTCGCACGAGTCAGGGAGGACTCGTGCGAGTTCTCTTTCAGTTCAGCTCCTTTTTGCTTGCTTCCCTAAGACTCGTGGGATCTCCTTAGGACCCATGGGAGTTCCTCATCATTGCCCGAATACTTCACATAAATACTATGGTCTTTGGTCTTGATCCCTTCTTATTGCTTGGTCATTAAATGCGATCCATTTAGCTCCCGAATTGCTCCATAAATACAAGGTTGGCACTCCTCTCCTACCAAGAGCTCCAAAACCACATAGAATAGCAAATAGGCAACTAAAGATAAGAAAATACCCTAATACATACATAAAAGCGTAAGGAACGAGGCTAGTTAGGGGACTAAATGTGCGTGTAAACAAGTCACATCAAATATCCGCAAACCGAACCTTTGCTTGTCCCGAGTAAAGAGGTGATCAAACTAAGATATTTATTTAAACTAACTAATAAACTAGACGATGTGAGATAATTAGCAGGTCTCACTCCGCCCCTTCAACTCACAACAAAGCATCCATGAGGTAGGGTGCCTTCTTGCAAGGCAAGGTGAGGCTTGCCAAAATGGTGATGCATCCTCCATGAAGCACGAAAATAAAGCAAGGGATGCATCTAAAAAAGAATAGCCACATTCCTCATCTAAGTGGCGGAAATCATCTAAATGAGAAGCAATAAAAGGGTACACATTCCATCAAAGATACTAGTTCTCCAAATTACTAAGTCCAAGAGGATACATACAAGTCACCTCCAAATGGTGTCAAACTAGGCTACTTTTGTCCTCAATCGCTAAATGCTTTCATCAAGGGCGATCAGATAGGATGGAAGGATGATCCTTATGATGTTAGTGGCATGTGACATGGCAAGTCTCGGTTTCTCTACAAGTGTAAAGGCCAAGGGTCGTCCCAAGCTCGACAAGGTGGCTGAACAAAAGTTTTTGGGGGATGCATTGCTCAATTCTTTAAAACAAAAGTACATTTGATTGGAATTTGAAATTTAACCTCATTCACATTCACTTTCAAAATTTTAGATGGGGTTTGTCCCTCGCTAGCTAGTGTCCTTTGTTTTCGCCAATCGCTTATTAGGCAACCAGTTAACCTCTAGACAAATAGCTTTTTTCGGGGTGATAGTCACTCTGTGTTTGGGTGGTTGAATTCACAACCGAATGGGGGCCCAATTCAATGGATCCCACACCAAAGCACATCGAAGTAGTACACCTCCATCAAAATGATTCATATTGTCATTTCACTTTACAAAACATTTGAGGTTTACTTTGGGAATTATCCACAACAAAATTTTTGAAAATAGCATTGCAAACTTATTATTGAGAAGTATTTTTGGATGCCAAACCACCAAGTTAATTCAAGGTCACTTAGACAAGTTTATCGGGTCCATATCATATCATAGGGTTGGACAAGGTGATTCACATGAAAACCCTTGACCAGGCCTTAGCTCATGGGATAAAAGATACTAGTAGGACACAATCTAGGGTGTCTTATATGTATTCTAGCAAACGAAATCTCAAGGAGAAAGAGTATCTACAAGGGCCTTATATAAACTTGTAAAGCTTCTTGTTTAGGTACTTTCACAAAGTTTTGCAAAATGCAAGCTATATGCCATGATGTAACTATATAAATACAAGTCTAATGCACATGGTCTAACAACTAATATGGCAAATAATCTAAATGCAACCTCTATCATCACATAGTAGACAAACTGCAACAACAAAAGTGCACCACATTGTCACTAACATAGAAAATAGAGATAAGAGAATGAAACGATCATACCATGCGGCTCTTTATGCATATCGTAAGGATGACTCGAATATGGTGTACTCCTTATTATGATAAGAGTGACAAACATAAGTATATACAATACTAAAGCTATACACTACAAAGTAAAAGGGCATGTTTATATGAAAAAGGAAAGAACATGTTTTAATTTTTTTCAAGTTTTTTGGATTTTTATAAGTTTTTGGTATAATGTTCCCATCCCCACACTTCAATGTACAAATGTGAGAAAAGGAAATGCAAAATGTAAATGCATGAATGCATAAATGAATGCTCTAATCATGCAAACTTATATGATAATAATGTACAAATGATGCAAACTAAGATAAACTATTCTACTTGATGCATGCTATCGATTTTTCGGAGAGCCAATTGAGATTGACTCGGGTAGCCAATGAGCAAGTCTTCCCCAAACCAAATAAAACATTATTTCTAGTGAAACAATATGGGGTAGAACTGGCCATGAGCCATAAATGTAATGCATGAAAAGGTTTGTCATTTTGGATTCTTCATGGCGGGAGAAAAAATATTTAAAGACACCTCAATGGTACCGAGGTGTGAGTCTTTAATGGTGCTAGACTAGAAAATCATAGCCTTGAAGGGTCTAAAATGACACTACATGAACTATGTTAGAATATACTACAAACATACAATGAATAAGATTTTGAAAAAAAAAGAGCGAAAATAAAAGGTAAGGGAGGGGTAGGAGACTCACAATGAACGTGTGCTTCCTCCGCTTGGCCTTCTACTTTGACGCTCACTCACTCTTTGGTGCTTTCATCTTCACTCCCTTCATCGGAGCTTGAGCTACCACTTTCACCACTACTTTGATCATTACTATCAACACTTATATCATCCTCCATGCCACCATCACCGGAACCTTCACCATCCTCCTTATCCTTAACAATATCTTCACACCTTTGACTTGAACTATTAGCCTCTTCATCTTGGGGAGCATTAGGAAAGAAGACCCTCTTGTCCACCCAATCCGGCAAAGGACAATTATGGTCAATGAGTCATTGCCTAGCCATGTGTATAAGTAGTGGATATTGGGCTTAGTAGGCGTTGACTCTATCCTTGTATGCTTCCCATGGATATGCTTCAATAATTGCGCTGCATAGTCATTTCCCTCAACTATGTTCGGATCGTTGACAGTGAAATCTTCAAATGGAAATGGATAGGGTGGAGTAACAAAGGTAGAAGAGTTCCCATTTTGGGCTTGTTGATTCTTTAAAATATATCTTGCTTCAGGAGTAATAGGTAGAAGATAATTATCTCGAATAACGTTGATATGGCACATTTTGGTAGGCAAAGTTAATGGCATATCATGTTTTGTAAGCCACTTGAACTCTCCAGTCACGTTGTCATGATCGAGTGACCTAATGGAACTTGTAGATTAAGGCATGCATATCAAGAAGGGTACCCCCTCTCACCGGATGGTGAACATAAAGAGCATGACAATCCTTGTGAAAGGTAAAGTCTCGTCCGGAAATGGATTTCAAATGGGTTTAACATTGAAACCGTGAGGTTTCTTTAAGTACTTCCATTGACCCTTAAGACCAAGTATTTCAACAAAAGCCATTTTGTTAATTCTTTGGGGAACATTTTCAAGTCGGAATTCTACATATCTCCCTTCATCTTCCATGGGTGATTTCAAAGAGCTAATGAACTCTAACACTAGGGAAGGGTATGTCAATTCATGCATGTCGAACAAACTAGATAAATCTATTAACTCGAAAAAGGACTTGGTTTGGTCTAAGACACCCAATTTAGTTAAGGTGTCTTTGCATACAAATTTGGTGGAAATTATCTTCTTCTTAGTGAGGGATTGAAAAGCATTCTTATGAGCAATATCAATGCATTTTACCTCCAGAAAATCAATGAATTGTTCAATATCTGGTGTAGTTGAATGTTTTGCTACCTAAATTATTTCATTGCTCCTCCCTTCATGAATTACCAATGCCTTGGATGCTATAACGTTTTGCCTCTTGGACAAATTTTGAGACTTGGAAGTGTTTGTGTTGCCTTTTGTTCTTGCCATTTTCAAATACTCCTTGTAAATGTATCAAGAAACCTCAATCTTCACTCCTAATTCCAATTCAATTCCAAGAACAATCAATTTGGGGATTTTTTCAAATTTCTTCAAACCCTAGGAATTGTTGGCTGAATTTGGTTGTTTTTGATGATTAAAAGAGTGAAACGTTGATAATGGAGTTGTTTGTTTTGGCTAAAATTAAGATTTTGTCGATTATTGATGAATTTGGGTGAGTATTTGATGAGTTGAAGTTGGGGTTTTGGTAAAAATTGTGTTTGTGTTTGTATTTGTGTTTATAAGAATGAGTAAGGAAGGAAGGAATTAAGTATAAAGAGGGCTTGAAGTCGGGCAAAGCATGGGAACTCGCACGAGCTCCATAAGACTCGTGCGAGTCTTGGGACAGTGCACTTTCTTCAAATGGGGAACTCGCACGAGTTCTCATGGACTCGCACGAGTTCTTGGGCAGTGCAGTTTTTTCTCAAGGGAGACTCGCACGAGCTCTGCAGGACTTGCGCGAGTTCTCCTACAACTCGCACGAGTGGCTTGGGAGATTCCAAGACTCTTTCTCCTATTGCTCGAACTCCCACGAGTTGAAGGCAACTCGTGGGGGCTCGTCTTTATGCTTCCTTTGTCGAACTTCCTAGAATTGGGGTGTGATCCTTAGGATTGATTAGCCTAGGCATATGCTTCCCCACACTTTGCTTGATCAATCTATAAACTTCAAAACACAATTAGTGACCTCGCTCACTTGCTCTCATTTCCAAACATCTTATCAACAAGACAAACAAATGTAATGTAAAAAATTTGAAAGAACGAAATGAATTGAAATACAAGTTAAAGTGTTAGTATATGTACAAATGGTGGTTTAAGGGAGGACTCCACCAAATTCTCCTCCATTAAAGCTTTCAAGGGGGAATGTTGAGGATGTTGTTGATGTTGCTCAACACCTCATATAAATATCCGAAAGTTTGCTCACATTCAAGATAGAAGTCTTGCGTTGATCTTGTCATTTCATTTACCCCATTCTTATAGCACCCATTGCCAAAATCGTAGTGACAAGGGGCTACAAGCTAGCTCTTGATTTGAGAATAGAGCATTTCCGACATAGGGATTGACTAGTCCTTCAAACTCGTCATCCCATAAGCCATTGACTTCCGCTACTTCTTCCCCAAATTTGAAAAGACCATGGATGGGCATAGTCCCTTCTCCATTATTTTGGCCTTCGATGCCTTCATTGGCACTTGTCATTGAAGACGAGCTTTGCAAGCTCTCATTTGTGTTGTTGTTTGTAAAAACTCCTAGCTCTCCAAATAGAGCTATTTCGATGTCATCTACCTCCTTATTCCAATTGGGCAAGGTATCTTTATCCTTTTCACTAGGCTTTTCATCCTCTATGGTTCTTAGAGTGGAGGATTCCGGCTTCTTCTTCTCTCCTTTTCGATTGTAATGGTCAACCATGAAGCATGGATTGTTCAAGTGTGGTGCCTTCATTGTCTTATCGAGATTAAAAGTTATTTTCTTATCACCCACTTCAAGGGTAATCATACCATTCTTGACATCAATAACCGCTCCGGCGGTGTAAAGGAAAGGTCTCCCCAAGATAATGGGTATATTAGAGTCTTCCTCCATATCCACTATGACGAAAGCCACCGGTATAAAGAATTTGCCAACTCTTACCGGTACATCTTCCCATACTCCTAGTGGCTTCTTTATGGTACGGTCCGCCATTTGCAATGTCATAGAAGTACAATTCAATTCCCCCACACCACGCTTTTCACATACCGAGTATGACATGACACTCACACTCGCACCTATGTCACATAGTGCTTTGTCAATGGTGGTGTCTCCAATAGTACATGGGATATAAAAGCTTCCCGGATCTTGGAGCTTAGGTGGTCGAATGATTGCACTACTATTGTTACTGAAGGAAATAGTCTCCGACCTCTTAATGGACCTCTTCTTAGTAAGAATATCCTTCATGTATTTCGCATAGGCCGGGACATGAGTGATAAGTTCAGTGAATGGAATCGAAATTTCAAAGTTCTATACAATTTCCATGAACTTTCTGAGTTTCTCATCGACTTTGGGTTTAGTTTGACGATTTGGAAAGGGTAGCTTGATTACAATGGGCTACCTTTCAACTTCTTTACCCTTTTCTTCGGTTCTCTTCTTCAATGATTCACTTATAATAGGCTCTACTACTTTGGCGTTCCTTCTTGACGAGTCCAGCTCAATCCTTTCTCTCAAACCTCCATTTTGTATTCTTTCCCTTGACTTAGCATTCTCCTTAACAATATCCTCTTCGATTGGCTCCTTAGGTCCCTTATAATGTGTACCACTCCTTAATTGGATGACATTGATGGTTTCATTACTAGTTGGGGGGTTACCTTGTGGTGGTAATTGCCCCTTTTGCCTTTGAGAACTTGTGGATGCCAATTGAGACAATTGGGTCTCCATCATCTTGTTATGAGCAAGGATGTTGTTGATGGTGATGTCGTTGGCTTGACTATCCTTTTGCATTTGTGAAAAGAAGTCTTGTTGATTCTTTTGCATTTGCAAAACCGTTTTTTGAACATCAAAGGCTTGATCATTTAATTGGATATAGGATGTTTGGCTTTGAAATCCTTGAGTGTAGAAATATTTTTTAGTGGGATTTCTCATTGGTGGTGGAGTATATGGTGTTGGATTATGAAAATTTGGGCTTTTGTATGAAAAATTGGGGTGAAATTTGGTATTTTCGCTATAAAAGTTTGAGTAGGGGGTTTCGCTTTTGTAAGGTTGAAATGCATTTACTTGCTCGGTGGTTCCCCTATACTCAAGTTGAGTGTGTCCCAAAGTTTCACAACTTTCACAAACACCATCGGGAATAGAAGGTGATAACGTCATAGCATTAACATGTTGAGATGTTTGTTGCTTTGATGAGTTTGAGGCTTCACTTATCTTGGCCATAGCCTTGTCGAATTTCAAGTTCATCGTGTCAATGTGAGAACACATTTTTGCACTCAAATTGGCACTTAGTTGAGTGACGGAATCCACTTCATGCTTGCCTCCTCTTGTATTCCTCCTTGGTCAACTATATTGGGAGTTGTGGACCGCCATTTCTTCTATCTTGGCCCATGTTTGGTTATCATCAACTTCGGTAAATCTCCCATTTGACCCCATATTAAGACATTCCTTTAATCTTCGAACAATCCATTCCAAATATGTTGGACTAAGAACCACTCGGTCAACCCGTGATGGGGACAAGAGCGGCATGTTGCTTTAAATATTTCCCAAGCTACATAAAGAGACTTCTCATCCCTTTGTTTGAACCCGATGATTTGAGGTCTAAGCTGTTGGAGTAGTGTCCTCCTCAATACTGCGTCTACATAATAAATCTCATAAGAGGAATTTCAGGGATTATTTATTATTTGTCAGTTGATCAACGTACATCGGTAACGCTCGGCTGACTAGAGTTTGACGTTACTGTCGTATGACGGCGGTGATCAACTGATCCCTTTAGGTCACACCTATAGGTTGACGCCCAAATGGAAAAGTTAATTATTTGTATGAGATACAATTTAATTAATCCCTTGTGTAAGTTGACTTTCATTAGTCAAGTGAATTTTATATTTGATATCGAGTAAGGTAATCGGGCCAAAGGTTTTTATTATTCAGTTATATGATAATTGACTAATAATTGTAATACGATATATAGTAATTAATAGTTAATTTACTAAATATATACGTTGTGTGTATTATTTATGAGGCAGAGGTAATTAGCTAATTAAAGTTACAAGAAGTTGTAAA
>VHZZ01017540.1:5270-15421 GCA_009801015.1 Silene noctiflora
TTGATTAGTTGACTATATAATGTATCATCCCTTATGTATTCTTATCATGAGATTTAAATATGTGATCGCACTACTGTTGAGGACACATACTCCAACAATAAATCCCTAAAAAATTTATTATATCCTACAGAGATAGGGGGCAATCTGGGCATACTTTCAACATCCCATCCGCCAATCGCGGCAAATTCTTCAGGAAAAGGTCATATTTCTCCTCCTGGAAATGCAAAAACATGTAGATCAGGAATCCAATACTCCAAGCATGCATCTAAGAAAGGCCTCATCACCTTCACTTGCTTAATGCTAATGATTTGGCCAATATTAAAAGCGGTCATATTATGTTTCTCTACATTGGAAAATTCATTCGCCCACTCCTTAAGACGATTTTCGAAGGCTTCCATTTTTGGAATTTTTTCTTATGAAATTTTGTGTGGTTTATATGAATGTATAAGCTACGAAATTGTATCAGAAAGAATTGTGAGAATAAACGTTCTCCTGAGACATCTATATATACTATTCGGGAGTTCCTAATTCCGCCCATGAACAGACACGTCTAGGGGAGAAAACGCAGCAACTGTTGCGCCTTCAAGAAGGGTCGCAACACTTGTTGCGCCTTTTCCCCAAGCCTTTTCCTTGCATTTTTCTGCGGAAAGGTTTCCTAATCTGATTTTTGGTACTATTTCCTATTCCTATAGGATTTTGGACGACTCTTTTTGCGAAAATAGTACTTTCTTTACTCCTATCGGATTTCTGTTTCCTAATCGAGTTCGCATTTTGAGGAAGCCGCTCCCGATGCATGCTTATTCATTTCCTATTTTTTTTAGGGGGGGAGAACTCCTCCACCGTCATTAATTTTTTTATTTCAACATTGTTGAACCTTTTTTTTCTTTGCGTTTCCCAGCTTCAACATTTTCAAACTTATCCATTTTCTATTTTTCTTTTTTTTTAGGGGGAAGCATTCCTCCACTGTCGTTACATTTTCTATAATTTCATTTCTCGACTTATCCATTTTATATTTTCTTTTTTAGGGGGGAAGCACTCCCGTTTTTTTAATTGTGCACCACGTCACTGTCCACTTACTTTGGGGCTACTTTTTTTTTTTTCTCGATTCGACTAAAAGTTTACATTTTAGGCCATCAAAACTTGTAATTGCATGTTTATACTTGTTTTAAGTTACTTTTTCTGTTTAAATTTCGGCAGCTTGACGACGTAAGTAGTCACTATACCAAACCCGTTTCCAAGCTAACCTGCAGGAACAAAATTCCGTATATACATCCAACAACAACAAAGGCATGCAGGCCCATATATACATACCAAATGTACAAAACATACAAGATTCGAGCTCATGCCAAGAGCAAAACAAAATTCAAAAAATACAAAAAGAAGGCTAAACGTTACACTACTCAAGCAACTCCTCCTCTACGTCCTCCTAAACCCCCGTGTGAACCACAAGGGCCGAAGAAGGGTCAAATTCAACGTCCATGAAGTCTTGTACGGTCGTCGAAGGCATGTCCTCTGCAAAATTCAAACATTCCAACCATTTCAAGACCATTTCAAATCATTCAAAGCCATTTTCAGGCCTTTTTCAAGCCAGTTTCAGAAACTTTCAAGATTATTTCTTATCAGATATATAGACATGTTTATGTTACGTTCCTACGTGTCCTAAATGTGCCTCATGACGACGGTGAGCCAAAATTTCGGCAGTATTTCGCTACAATAAGCCTAAACCCACAAGAAAAAGTGTCCCGGGGAGCTGTCACAAACTGAAATTCCAACATGATAGCAAGTTTGCCCATAATCCAAGGATTGCACAACATTAATTTTCATCGATTTACGACTAGAGTCATTTAAGGCAAAAGCCTCAAATTTCCGAAAACTTTCGAGCCATTTAAGTGCCATTTTCGGCATTTCTAGCGTCAATTTCATGGGAGAAATACATTGAGGCAAAAGCCTCAAATTTCCGAAAAATTTCGGGTATAAACCCTAATTAAAAATCAAAATTCAAGCCACAAATTCAATTGAAGCAAAAGACGGAGTACATACCTGGATTAGTCATAATTTAGGACAGGTCTTGATCGATTTTTTGAGGAAGATTGATGAAGATTTCGAGTGTTTTTGTGTTTTATGAAGACGAAATGACGAAATGGCAATGAACACTGTATTCGCGCTCAATTCCAGTTTTCATTCAACCTGGACGAACTTGGGAAGAAACGTAACACCTTCTGCGCCCTTATCTGAGATCGCAGTTCATGCTGCGCCCATTCTCCAACAAGAATTCTTGTCTCAAGTCGTTATAAGTTCGTTACTCATGGGTCCTACCATTTATCTGTAATTCGAAATGTTTCTCTGTGCTTTTCGAGGTACTTTTTTCATAAATTACCCTCTATGAAGCATGACGTCTCTCGTCAGGATCTTTTCTACTCACGGCGGGTTACATGCTTCCTTTTTTCAACAATATCTATTAACATTTTGCTGATAATTTACTTCCAAACCGACACAAGTAGATTCAAACTTCAAACCTATTTTATCAAGTTCTATACATCGGGTAAAACTGATATTCCACTATCCTACCATTTAAATTTCTATCCTGGGTAAAACTGACATCCTATCCTGCGCCGGGTAAAACTGACATCCCATCCTACATCGGAATTCGCCCTTCAGAAGGTTTCAGGTATGATTTCTTCTTATGGCTGACGAGCCTCCTTACGTAGTCTAATGGTCTTTAAACGACCCTCCCCGGAAGTCGACAGACTCTAAAATGTTCCCGACGACAGGTCCCTGGTTCAGTCCCGTTGAACCACCTCGTGTCGCCATAGTCATCAGGTTGTACTATTAGATTGACCTGAGGGATATACTTTGACTTTCGCCTTGTCCAAGCCTTAGTCAAAGTGGGGGCTCTGTAGATACCTCATTTCTACACCCTTCGCCAACCACTCGATGATGATTGGATCGCATGTTTATTCACGAAGTGTTATTTCGACATTCTATTAATTTGACGTTAAACGATTGCCTAAATAGTCGTGTTAACCCCTTCACTATCATCTACGTGCCGATTCGGTCGTTTTCGCAGTAATTAGAGTACATTTGGAGTCCGGGTAAAAAACTGTCTTCATTTCAGAAACCGTCGTCATTTTCTTTAAAACCGTCTCAAATCTGAGTTAGTATATTTTTAAGAATCCAAAAATATCTCAAATATTCTGAAGATTTCGAAAATATCTTATTTTGACGAAATAAGGAAAACAAATCCTTTCCAAATTCTGAAAACGCGGAAATCTCCGCTGCTAAACAGCTTCAGGAGAGGGCGCACAGCCTGCTGCGCCTCTTCCTGGGCTTGTTTCCAGCAGCATCCAGATCTTCCTAAATTCTTTCCGTATTTTATTCCTTCTAAAATTCTCGCCTCGTGATTAGTATAAATAGAGGCCTCCGCCTCACATATTAATCGCGCGAGTGTCCGCCCTTTCGCTTCTCTCTCTTTGCATTCTAAGACCATGTGCTATTGCTACGACGCCTACGTGCTTAAGCGTTCTCGATCACGTAAGCCTAGATCATTCTAGGTACCAGTCACGTTTTGCATATACCTACCAACTTGACCACTACACCTTAATTAATCAATCAAACTGGTTTTTTTCTGAAATCCTTTTAAAGGGCATCTTCATTACATTCGTCGAATTAAGTAATTTTTCGCTTCGCACCATGTAAGTCTGAGGGTGTAAATTCTATTTGTATTTTATTTATGTATTTATAATTATGCAAGAGTCCATGCCGTAAACACGCTTTCAAAATCATATGTTTTCAAATCTTTTTGACGTATCGGCAAGGAAAGACTGTCGAGAAGAAATGCAACGCAGTTGTGCCTTCTGGAATAGTCGTAGCATCTGATGTGCCTCTTCCAGGGGCTTCTTATCTACTGCTGTTCTTTTTCTTTCTTGAGTACCAATTATTTCGTCCTTTTCGTCCTTTTTTCGTTTTCTTTCATAACTTCCAATTTTCTTTCAGAGTCCAACTCGAGAATAGCCGCACAAAGTGATGCGCCTCTTCCAGAAGGCGCAATACGTGCTGCGCCTTTTTTGGGTTGGCTTCTTCTTCTGAACATGTCTCGTTCTGACGTAGTTTTCTTATTAGTTTATAATTAACTATTATTCATATTATCACTGTTTCGAAATGTCTTATTTATTTTATTTTAATTATTTTAATCCTTTTATGGAGTATTTACAGCATGGATTCATTTATCCTTTTGTAATTTTATTTCCATGTATTTTTATTTATTTCATGATATGTTTATATGGTTTGTTTACATGTAAATGAATGTAAAGTATCCACTTTGACCTAATTGCTTGCTAACTTTACAGTGTTCATTGACATTGCGAGAGTCATTCTAGACATGGAATGCTAAGGGCGACGAATTTCTTAGTGTTTATGTCACTACTTTGTATTTTGACATGACGCGAAGTATTCGAACGACTCCAATTATCCACAAAAATTGGTGGCGACTCCACAAATGCAGGCTTGTTCAAACCATTCACCAGTTTCTTGCCTTAAAAATTGGTAACGGCCCATGAGGTGCTTTGTGAACACAAAGTTCCATGGGAGAAGTATCGTTGCCTCAAACACTACTAACGCGCGGGTGCGTGCGTCGCGGGTGGCCCATGCCCACACTTGGTTAAGCTCAAGGTAAAACTCATTTCGGTGATGACTTTGAAGCCATGCTTGAAGAAGGGTTGTTTGATGCTTTTGTGTCATGTTTGGACACTACCATGAAAAGACCAAAAGCTCAAGATATTCCGGTGGTCGGAGAAATTACAGATTTTTTCCGGAAGAGTTGCACGGATTACCTCCACAACGGAAAGTAGAATTTAGTGTGGATTTGAGACCGGGAGCATGACCAATCTCTAAGGCCTCGTACCATATGGGTCCAACCATATGGGTCCAAAGGAATTGGAAGAATTGAAAAAGAAACTTTTTGAGTTGGCGTATACGGGGTACATTAGGCCAAGTGTGTCACCATGGAGAGCACCGGTTCTATTTGTGAAGAAGAAGGATGGAAGCTTAATATTGTGCATTGATTACCGAGAGTTGAATAACGTCACTATCAATAACAAGTATTCGTTGCCAAGGATCGATGACCTACTTGACCAACTTAGAGGAGCTGGCGTGTTCTCTAAGATTGACTTGAGATCGGGCTATCATCAATTGAAGATCAAGGATGTGAATATCCCGAAGACCGCTTTTCAGTCAAGGTATGGACATTACGATTTTATGGTAATTCCATTAGGGTTGAGTAATGCTCCGGCCGTACTCATGGACATCGTGAATAGAGTGTTTAGTCCGTACTTGGACAAATTCGTGGTGGTATTTATAGATGATATCTTGGTCTATTCTAAGACTAAAGAGGAGTACGAAGAGCATTTGAGGACTGTGTTGTAAACCTTGATAGACCATCAACTCTATGCCAAGCTTAGAAAGTGTGAGTTTTAGTTGGAGAATGTGACCTTTTTAGGGCATGTGGTGTCAAAGTAAGGAGTGCCTGTAGACCAGTGCAAAATAGAAGTTGTGTCCAAGTGGGAGGCACCAAAGAATGTGGTGGAAATACGGAGTTTCCTTGTCCTAGCCAGTTATTATCGAAGGTTCGTGAAAGATTTCTCGAAGATTGCTAGACCTTTGACGTCATTGATGAGAAAAGAGAACTATTTCAAGTGGGACGGGAGTTGTGAGACGGCCTTCTTGACTCTAAAGGAACGCCCAACCATGACCCCGATTCTAGCCTTGCCGGACGGGAGTGAGAACTTTGAAGTCTACACCGATGCTTCAAAGAATGGTTTGGATGTGTGGTTATGCAAAATAGGAAGGTGATAGCATATGAATCGCGACAATTGAAGCCATATGAGGAGAAATACCCAACACATTATCTAGAGTTGGGAGCCGTTGTGTTTGCGTTGAAGATATGGAGGCATTACCTATATGGGGCAACCATTAAAGTGTTTTCCGATCATAAAAGCTTGAAGTATATTTACACTCAAAAGGAATTAAACATGAGGCAAAGGAGGTGGATAGAGCTCATTGGAGATTATGACATGAAAATTGTTTACGATGAGGGGAAGGCTAATGTTGTAATACCCGTCCTATTAGGGACCCGTTGACTGACCTTAGACGCATGTTTGACCTTGGGATCCTTGTTAGAACCAACCTTGAGACTTAGCACCTTTGAATTCGGGGAACTTGATCTAGAGTGGGCTACTCGATCGAGTAGTCCAGTGACTCAATCGAGTAGAGGCCACTCGATCGAGTAGTCTACATACTTGGTCGAGTAATTCAGATTCAACGTTTTAATATAAATCGCGGAGACGGGTTGCGGTCTTGTCGCCGGTACGCAGAGCATAGGTAAGTCATCATCATCACCATCCTTCTTAAGTTTAGTTGGGTTGTGGTTGTTAGTAATAAGGGTACGTCTTTGTGGTTAGGTGGAATAGATGGTTGTGTTGCAGTCTTATGGATGTGATGGTAGTCGCGGATCGCTAAAGGTATGTTTTCATACTCAGTACTGTTGAATGATGTTATGTGTGTTGCGTGGTGGTGTATATGGTTTAATATTTTTATTTGTATATGTGTGGGATGCGTCTCCGGCTGAGTGAAGTCATTTGCGGGAATGGATTCACGCCCTTGTTCGCCCCTTGTGGTTCCCGTCACAAGGGGGATATGCACATTAATGATCATAGGGTTATTCGCTCTATGGTTTTGAGAGGGGCTTAGGTGGTTAAGCTGCGGTCCCCGTTGGCGGTGTGGATTACTAGTTGCGATTGGTAATCTAGGAGGACTGCACCTCGGTGTTAGTCAGGTGGATGGTGATTGGTATGATGTTCTTCTGTTACTGACCTTGTGTGACGTTGTCTGTGTTTTTTTGTTGTGTTTCTGCAGTGATCCTTATGGTGAGCAGTTAGTCTTAAAAGGTGTTGATTTGGAGCTTATCTGGGTACTTTGGAGGGACGCGTCTTTCACCAAGTTTGGTATATGTAGTCTTATCGTAGTTGGATAGATTCACCAGTTGTATTCCTTTTATGTTGAGTTAATTATGTAATTAACTTTAATTGTTCTTTTATTGACATTATGATATACTAATATTTGGGCAACCGAGATGGTAGCACCCGTATCTGCTAGGGAAGGTTTGGTTAAGGCTCCTTAGTAGATGGGGGTGTTACAAAGTGGTATTAGAGCGACGATTTTGGAACCTGTAACCAATGAACATAATGAACGTATAAAGTTAAATAAAATAAACCTGGTGTATGTATGTTGGGAGCCCGTTGGTAATTGATTTTTGGTGGGTAGGCGCCCTCACTCCAAAATCCTGGCCCCAATGTGCTTAAGCGAGCCACTGCGAATGGGGATATCGAGTCGGGAGATGTATGAACATATGAGTATTGTGCAAGTTATATGTATGGAAGTGGTGTCAAGTGTAATTGGTAGCATAAGTGATGCGTGATTTCCTTTATTGTTGTGTGCATAAGTGTGTGGATGGGTTCGGTAAGATATACTAAAGGCGTGTGTGTGACTATGTGATGACATATATGGTGATAATTGGTTTATCTGTCTACATTAATTAAAGGGTGGTATGAGCATGTTATTGTTGTATAATATATATGCATGTGAGTAGGATAGAATACCGTTACCGTTATTATAGGCTTGTAAGTTAAAGTACGTAATAGTAGATCCGTATGTGACCTGAAGTGCGATCGAGTGAGTACTGTATCGTTTTAGTTGTGGTGTTTTATTGCATGGTAAGTGACGAATAGTTGGTTGTGTTTATATGGGGGATAACTAGTGACGAGTTTTAAGCACGCCCTAGACTCCGAGCAAATTGTTGTTTTGCAGGGACGAGCAATCATGTTATAATGAGCCACTGATCGTTTTTGGACTTACTAGACCGAGCATATGGGACTACTCGACCGAATATGTCTTACTCGACTGAGCTTGGAGGTCACTCGACCGAGTACGTAAGATACAGAATCATTGTTAATTATGCCAAATACAGAAACTCGATCGAGTACCCCAGCCACTCGATCGAGTAGCGCTGTTACAGAACACGGGATCTTTAAAATTTCAGGGCTTATAAGTTTTTAATTCTTCTTACTCTTCATACTTTATTTCCTTCTTAACCTAAACCCCTTCAAAAACTCTTTCTCTACAACAAGACTTGGTAAATTTGTGTTTTTGCTCCTTCAATTCCTTCTTGTTCATCCACTTAGCTCGATTTCTAAACTACTTCAAGGTAATTTCAGCTTCCTCTTTTGATTTCTTTTGAAGCAATTAGAGAACTATGAGTATAAGAATTCTGAAAATCTTAGTTTTATGCTTTTATATTGCTTGGTAATTGATGACTCTTGTTAGAAACCTCTTGAATTTCATGTTATTGTTGTTGGAAACTACAAAGTTAGTTCGAATTTTGATAATCTCCAACCCGGATTTTCTAGGGTTTGTCTCAAATTTTTGAGTTTTGCTATTCTAATTCGTCTTTAAAGGTTGGAAAAGGATAGGGGATGACACTAATATCATAATTGATTGTTGATTTTATCTATTTGCCATATAAAATTTGCCTTAAAACATCGTCCTTTGAGTGCACAAGTCGAGATTTTATTCCAATTTTGTTATAACAATCGGCATATTGAGCCTAATTTTTGTAAAATCTAACTCCGGATTCTTGCTAGAACTTGCCCAAGCTTTAATTTTGATATGTTTATGCAACTTTTATGATTTACAATGAATAAAGGAAGTTATTAAGAACATGTTTTGCTTCTAAATCTTACATGATTGTGACGGAAATTCGTCTTAAGACTTGCCCTTGTTTTGGTAAATAACATTTGAGACTTTTCACTTCCAATTATCAAAACCCGGTGTGGCTAACTATGTTGATACAAATACCGAGAAACGTTGATACTCGACCACCGAGCAAGATGGCTAGGGCCAATCTAGCCGCCACGTAAGAAGTGGGAAAGGGAAGCCGAGGGTCGACTGTTCCACTGGTGTCTCAGTATCCAACAGTATTTTTCCATGACTTTGACCAGAGAGCGGCCTTTGTGAGTTTTATAAGTCGCACCTTGAAGCCCACAAGGTGCATTGATGTGCGATTGTTGGAGGATTTAGAGATTGAGACCGATGTTAGGCATATATTTGAGGTGTTGGGATTAGTGGGTTTGTACCGGTGATATAGGATTATTTAGTCATATTTCACTTCATTATTTGACCCGTTTTGATGCGATCCTCCGACCTTTTTGCTTGCTTTTGTATCCCATACTTCCCATTCTACGAGTTTTATCGCGTCTTGCTGGAATCCAGACGAGAACAAGAAATTGGGAGCAAGTAAAGCAGTCTTGGAAGAAGGAAGAAAGAATAAGGAGAAAAGATGCTGGAGTGATCCCCAGCCGGTAGGCTGGCAGTCGGCCAACCGGCACATGACACCAGCTTAGGGAAGATAAGAGAAATTTAGCAATGGAGATTCCCCTGCCGGCAGCCAGTCCACTGGCAGGGGATCACAGCCCTAACTTCCAAGTTAAATTAGAGCTCAAAGAAGAAAAGTCACGTTGCCGGTAGGAGTGCCGGCAGCCGGTCAGCCGGTTCGAGCCATCATGAAGAAAGTGAAGAAATGAGGACAAGGAAGTGTCCCCAGCTGGGAGGTCGGCTGATGGTCTACCGGCTGGGATACACAAATGCTTATTTTTGGCCAAAATTGAAGATTTCATGGCGCCGACAGGCAAGCCGGCGGCCGGTCAATCGGCTGGGGACCTCTTTCTACGGGATTTTGGGCTTCTTCTCCTCTTTGGGCTTAATACAAGGGGATACTATAAATACCCCATTGTAAACCCTCTCTAAATACAACCCTAGACCTAGACCAAGACTTAGACATCATACTTTTTGCAAGCTTACTTAATTACTTCCTTAATCTTTCCGTAATTCAAGCACTAATTACTTAGTAATGTAGTCTAGAAATTAGTTTATCTCTAGATTATGCTATTGTTAGTGGGTTGTAATTTGAAGAATTGAAGAATCCTTCATTATTTCAATCAAAGTTATAATCTTTGGGTATCATCTCTTCCTTAGTTTTCATTACTTGTCATTTATTTACATTTCTTGTTTATCTTTGTGTTATTTATACTTTCAATATGTTT
>VHZZ01017543.1:16703-40678 GCA_009801015.1 Silene noctiflora
GTATGTATATATAAGTGAATTACTAGAATTTGAGAGATAAGGTGTAGAAAATGTAGGAAATATCGATTAACCATATTAATAAATATAAAATAAAATGTAAGTGGATAATCCAAGGCGGCTTAGGCAGACCACCAGCTTTTTCGAGGGTTTGCAGTGATGTTTACATTTTAGAGGAGTACTCCACTTTAGAGATTGCCAATAGTAAAGTTACATCTTAACACAATGGAAATCGAAGCCCTAACATTATTGGAAAAAACAAGGTTGGTGCAAAGTAGTATGTATTGGGTGGTTCAAATAACATATATTTAATTTGTTGAGATATAATTATTACAAATTTTAATTTTAAGTCAATTAAATAACAAGTAAAACGATGAACAAATTCCAATCTTCAACATCTTTATTGATGTAAACATAATTATACATCATATTTGTGAACGTGTGAAAACGATCATTACAATAAATGTGCCAGAATAGCCTTATAAATCATATACAAATACAATGTATATATTTTCGAGTAAAAAATATAGGACGATCTGTAATACGTTACCATAATATCAAATGATACATAAAGCTAACGATCTACAATACGTTACCATAATATCTGTAATACGGAAGGAGTATTATATTTCAAATAGTTTTCACATTTCAAAACACCGCCAAAATTATTTTAAGCTAACGATAAATTTGCAATCTTTCTGATAATAGATAGTACGTTTAGATGCCCCCTACTCTTTCCAATCCTTATGAGCTATGACTCCTTTCAGCTTTGTGACAGGTTGCGAAAACCATTCAAATATTCACCTTTTTTTTATAACGCTAATATAAAAAAATAATGTTTGAAATATATGCTTTCATAGAGGAAAAAATCAGTGCATAACTAATAAGAAAAATATTAAAAATTAATGAGGACGGAAATTGTATGACGAATTTAAAGGAGAGTAGATGGACGTCGTAGTCAAAGTTTGAGACTTTACAGGCAGGATTGTGTACTAAATCAAAATCGTCGAAACCGGAATGACACGAAATGGGGACCGGGAATTTATATAAACTAACCTAAGAAAAAAACTGAAAATGTCTAATCTGGTCCAAACAGAAAATCTGTGTTCGAATTGAAAACGTGAACCCTGATTTTCAGACGAGGCCGAAATTTTTAGTTATGCTTTTAGTTTGATCCAATTTTTTGATCAGGACCAGATAATGCACACCTTTTTATTTACGGGTATAGCGTAGAGTATAAATTGTACGATGTAAAAAATTCAAAAGCTTTAGTAGTTGAGACACGGCGTAAAATTCGACAAATATGAGATTCCGAATATTTTTCTTAATTGTAACGGTTGTAAAACCTCAATTACTTTTTCCCAAACAGATATCTCGCGAAGAAACTACTCCTATTTTGTAAGACTGCTCATATAATAAGTGGTTACTTCGTCGTCTCGATTATTTGTTTACCATTAGTTTTGACATAATGACCAACATAAGAGAAGAGGCCAAATATCTGACCTCGAGTAAACTAATAAGTTGAATGTGGAAGATTAAATTGTTCATTAAAAACATTTTCAAAATAAAACCGGTAAATAATTGATTAAAACACCCTGAAATGGAATAAGTAAACAAATGACCGGAAAAAATGGACTTTTATTTTTCCAATTTATTTTTATTTTTCAAACTTGTTGTACATTGTATCATACTTCCCAAAAGATTGATTGTTCCAACCAATGTACAAAAAACAACCGTATGGTACGTTACCAAATAAACTCAAAGGCGGTTACAAACAAATTTGAATTTCTTCCAACAAATATCCAATTGATTTGTTACCATTCCAGTTAACCAAAAATCCTCAACCAAATCTCTGCCACCAATATTATTTACCCCAATAAGCAACTGTCCACACACAACCAAAACCTCCTTTCCTTTTTTTCCTTTTTTATTTTTCAAAATAAAATATCCTAAATTCAAAGCAGTTACGTGGCCCCCACAATACAGCTGTTTCCCTTCCAACCGTTTACCGGATACCATCCGGTTACCTCCCTTTATATACTCCCCTTCCCCTCCTTACTTTTCCCCACACACAAAAACAATTACTCCAAAACCTCTCAATACTAATACCACACCATGAGTTCATCATCCGCACCCATATCGAGGAGAGAGAGAATACGAGGCCCGTGGAGTCCCGAAGAAGATGAGTCGTTAACGAATCTTGTTCGACTCCACGGGGCTAGGAATTGGACTCTGATTAGTAAGTCGATTCCTGGACGGTCTGGGAAATCGTGCCGGTTACGCTGGTGTAATCAGCTTTCCCCGGCGGTTGAGCACCGACCGTTTACGGCGGAGGAGGATGAGATTATCGCCTCCGCGCATGGGAAATTTGGCAATAAGTGGGCTACCATTGCTAGACTGCTTAACGGTCGGACCGATAACGCGATAAAAAATCACTGGAATTCGACGCTTAAGAGGAAGGTTCGTGACTCGAGCTTTTCCGGTGATCCTAGGCCGGAGAAGCGGTTCGAACCGGCGTCGGATGTACCGGAGAGTTCGTCGGAATCTGATGTTAGTGATTCTGGTGGTGCTGATGTGGCGGCTGTGGAGACGGATTTGACTCTGTCTTTGCCTGGGACGGCGGCAGCGGCGGGAGTGACTCAGGGTGAGTCGACTCGGGCGAGTGAGGGAGTGAAGGAAACGGTGTCGTTTGGTGGTGGTGGTGGTCGCGGGTTTGGATTCGGGCCGGAGTTGATGGCGGTGATGCAAGAGATGATAAGGAAAGAAGTGAGAAATTACATGGTTGAGGCAAACGGTTCTTCCCAAAACGGTGTCGTTCCCGGATTTGGATTGACCAAATCGTTTCAAGGATGATTTTAGGAGTTTTTTTAGAAGAGATTAATTAATTAATTACTTGAGGAAAAATATTGTTGGTTAATTGAAAAAGGGAAAAAAAAATGTAATTTTGATGGTGTACAAAAAAAAAAAGATGAATTATGAGATCTATGGTAGAAATTAGAAAGTAGAAAAGCGGAGATAAATTTTGATGTAGAATCGAATTTTAAGCTTTTTTTTAAAAGAATTTATGTTCGACAACAATTTTAGGCACAATAATATTACTTCTTATTAAATTAAATCAATTGTGTTGAGTTATTCTAGACTATTTTGTTAGTTTTATGTTGACGTTAGTAGTTGTTTTGAATTTGTAACTCGGTCTTCATGTCTTAACTCGTAACGTATTAAGCTATTAAAATACTCGAATACATGCGTTATCAAATACAACAGGATTGACAAAGAAAAATCACAGGATATTAGCTGGTTTAGATCAAGATGCATTGACAATTTTAAGCCTCACAATTAACAACACACAAATGCCTTACGAAGGCTCTCGTCTTTTTTTATTATATAGTATATTTTACAGTGGTACGAAAGGGTCTTTACTGAAATTGGAAAAATATAAATTGTACGAGAGGGGCAGGGATGTTCGCGGGCGAGACGAAGGGGGCAGAGTTCGTGGGCTGCGTGAAAGGTAGGACTGCGCGCAAAGGGGCTATTTGTGCAAGTGTTTCTGGGCATCACTGACCAGTGTTGAGAATGCCGGTAGAATAACTGGAGCCTAGAGGTTGGTGGAGGTGGCCGGAGTAAGGGGGTGGGGTGTTATGGGTGGCTTAGGTGATACGATAGGGCTAGTTTGTAGGTGGTTAGAATTTTAATTTTTATTATGGTGTTAATTTTCCTTTAGTTTATTTGCAAAACGGGAAAAAGGAGAAATGAACAAGGAGAAATTGCCAAATGCCTACTACAATGAATAAAATACATATTGAGAAAATCAATGCCCTAAATATTTTACAAATCTTTCAACTTATTTACATTTAATGGATTACAATACTTGAGTGCTTGAATTGTGTGGCTCTTCCCCCACATTTGTTACATTTCTTCAAAATCTTTATCCGTATCAAATAAATTTCGCGAAATTTGATTACGCCATATTCAATCCACCTATTCATATAATCTTCCGTTTTTACAAAAATAATATCCAAATGATCTGTATATTACGTGTACCACATTGTCATCGGTCTATTATATCTCTGTTTTGCTTCTTATCTTTTCGATACAGATTTTTCATTGATCAGGTTACCGCAATCCGATTTGAGTGTTCAATGAATGCTCATTGTACATTTATGTATTTGTCAATGACACTGATAATAACAATCGGGTCATTGGATATGAACAAGTTAGAGAATAATAATGAGCCAAGTCCAATTTTTCGCTTAAATTTTAATTTTAATTTTAATTACAATCTATTATAATAATTCTGGAATATTGCGCATGTATCGTTAAATATAGAAAGGGTTACCTTTGAAATCATAATTCACAATTATATACTAGCTATAATAACCCAGTTACGTTTTACCGTTTGCGATAACCCCTTGTATGCATAACAACTTCCCTTTGTTGATAATATTAAATGAGCGTTTAATCAATTCAAGAGTCGCCTCACACCGTAAATTGGTTTATTATTTTATAATTTTGTAGTACAATTTATGATACACAAATTCTCATTTGTGACGTACACGTCAGAAGTTTTGTGACGTGAGACAAACTTGCAAGTGGGAGAGACAAGTGGGGAGATGCTTGTGAGACGTCACAAGCAAGACGGGCTGTTTATGATAACATGGTAATTACTTCACTTGCATGATTATTTCTTTATTTTTACTTTTAACATTAATATCAAATAAATAAGATATAATCATTTATAGTTATTTTTATTAGATGACAAATACATTAAAAATAAATATGAATAATCAAATTAGTCATAAAAACTATTTCAAAGACAAAAGATAAACATTTAGGAGTTGTTTTGTTACACTTGGAATAACATAGGAAGTGAAACTTCCCATGAATTACAAAAAAGTTGAGTTGTTTGGTTGCCATTTTTTTTTAAAAACAATGGGTGAAGTTTCACTTCTCATGGAATTTACTTCTTACAAAAATGTGGGAAGTTGTTTACCAACACTCCCTTAGTAAGTTGAACTTCTCATGGAAGTGGATTCCCTCATTGGCAACTAAACTGTTTTGAGAAATTCTCATGAATTAGATAAGGGAGTTTACTTCCCATAATATTGTATTTTATTTATGTGATATTGTAATTCCCTCATCGACTAAACAACTCCTTAATCCTACTTGAGATGGATATATATATTCATATTAATTCTCAAACAAACCAAATGTTACCACCTAATGATAATAGAGACAAGCTTTTGCTAGTTCTCAAAAAAATTGCCTTATCGAATGATATCTATTTAACTTATTTTAATAGTAAAACAATTATATTTCGTATTAAACAAGAATTTATGAAAGATAAGTGATAAATGCCAAAGTGGAAAACGTAAGAAATGAGTGCGTTATCTACTAGAGTGAAGATATTAAGATATACTTCCTCCATTCAACTCCACTCTACCACTTTGTTTTTTCACGTTTGCCAACGCGTGTTTTACGTGGTAAATATCGTTAGCTACGTATTTGCAAAAAAGTATAAAAATTTGATATTTTTAATGTACTCGTAAAGACGAATCAAACAAGATCTCACATGAATATATTTCCACTTATGTATTGAGAGAAATTTGAAATTAAATGTTTAATTGTGAATAGTATGTAAAAATGAAATTGATAGAGTGGAGTTGAATGGAGGAAGTACAAATTTTCATTTAAGACGATACGTGTAAAAGAGACCGGTCAAATATGATATCAGAGTCTACATGGCTGTGAGTGTGTCTAGGTATTTAAAAAGAATCTCGTGAATGGGTAGATATGCACCGTAGAGTTAACGCGATTTGGAACTCGCGTGGTTTCAAAGGGTACACAAATGCGCACATGAGGGTACGGAAGGTGTACGGATATGTGGACGGTAAGGCGGTAGTAGTAGTACGATAGTACAGTTTGTTTCTAGAAATACAAGCACTGAGGGTAAAATTGTCTTTTAAGAGTTGAATGATGATTATGATATTTATCGTTTTCTGTTGCAAGTGTTTTGTCATGGACTGCCCAACTACCAACCGTATTTATTCGGCCCAATTCAAACTTACTATTTTGACATGACATTGGTAGTTGTCCTAACTTTATGCCATCAACTATCTTGTGTTCATAAATCTTGTTCACACCCTATGTTACTATTTTAATTTACACAAATTCTGATTGAAGACGGACACTATCCGTCACAAGCTGAAAACGGATAGTTCCCCTGTCACAATATGCAAGTGACACCAAACATGGATGCTCCATTTTCCATCCACTTGTCCTCCCACTTGCTTTATTGTGAGAGGGGCATTATCCGTCTTCAGCTTGTGACGGATAGTGCCCGTCACAAGCAAGACGCTTTGTTTAATTTAAAGGTGATTATGTGACCGTATCCCTTGGTTAAAAGTCTCAAACTCGACAAATCCTTTTCTTTTTTTAAGTCGTAGTTCTTGGGAAAATGATCGATTTGAAAAAAATATCGTCACTTTATGAGTTCGTAAACACGAGTTATTACTTCTTAAAGTTCCGGATAAAAAAATTGGGTATTTCAAGCAAAATCTCAAACCTCGGTGATACCACGTGCATTTTCCAAAAATAAAAGTCGTTTATTAACATTAAATGAACAGTTTAAAATAAAAAAGTACCGTTTCACAATTTGAGATGAGCCTATTCTATAACTTAACTATAATTCATTTTATGTTAGTTTTGTGTAGTCAAATTCATATCGGCCAAAAAAATTAATGTACTCCATGTAACAACATTTTCTCAGCGAAAATAGTCAAGCACATCATTGCGAGTTTTAGGAAAGGTCTTGTAAACTTAAAACGGTTATTGCGAGTATTTTTAAAACATAAAATTAAAAAGGCAATAACTAAATCTATAGTTTAGAGGATTACTTTATGGGAGAAATTTTACTCACCAAATAAATATTTCATTGTTACTCACCAAATCAATATTTTTATTAAGAAACTTTCATTTAACACTCACAAATTGTAGAAATTTTACTTTTATAGTACCGTTAGTTAAAATTTCGGGACTATTAAAACCTACAAAATTTTCAATTAAAACCATTTTACACCGTCCAATACTCACGGTCTTAGCCTAAGAGCCCTCATTATGCAATCGTGGAAAACAATGCTTGAGCTTACAAGAGACTTACCGAACTAACTCATTACAATTTCATCAGCAATGTGTTCTGCTCCCATTTTTGAGCAACTGTGTATACATTATCCACATCATTTCACCCTTTTCCTTGGTGCCATGACAAAACATTTTCAAGGACTGCTACACTTCACAGGACTATGTTACGGTGATCAGATTAGCTACATTAGAAACTTAATTAACTACCCGGAAAATAAACTTGAGCTGGATTCACTGCATTGCAAATTGATGTCAAAGACCTTTTTGAAACAAGTAATTCGCAAACTGATCGGCAGTTGCCACAGCATTTGATGCAGATCCTATTGAGCCTTCATATCTGATTATTATCATGCGAAAAAGAGCAACCGTGGTCAACATTCAACAATGAGATTATTTATGAATTCAGTACTATACAAGGGTTGGGATCGAATTTAGTAATGAATAGTTTGTGGGTAAGTCCACCGGTGCATTTTATAGCGAGGGAATTATAGTTCAAAGGCAAATGGACTAATCTAAGAGGAAGAGGATATACTTACAGGGCAACTAAGAGAAAAGCTCCTGTTTGCATAATCAAGGCGCCTTCACCTGAGGGCTTTGCTGTGTTGATGCACCTTGCATGAAACCATTTCTCATGAACTGATGTCACTAGATCTGAAGAGGAAATGATAATTACATACGAATGACATGATTAGATAATATATTTACGCCTTAGGTTGAAGGCTGCATATCATTCATCTTAATTTTGAAACCTAAAAGAGATGTGCATCAATTCAACTACAAACACAACGACCCCCTCATTCTAACATTTAAATGGCATATACTTCACTTATGGCCCCCCTCATTCACGGCCTTATGAGCGAACCTGTTCACACTTCGATGATGATAGTTACACCTCTGACTCGTGTCTTGAGTTTCTTGACTGTGAGAGTATGATTTCCTCAGGTTCACTCACGGGAAGTGGTTGACATACAATGTGGGACAGTGGGAGTGCAGAAGTGATCTCTCCGCACTTGTCAACCTCCAAGTGCTTGCTTGGGATGAGTGTAACTATTAGTTGAGCAATAGAGCTCAAAAAAAGGGAGAACTGGAGAAGATCATAGTTACTCCTATTCCAAGCAAAACGTTAAAAAGAAGAGGCCTCCAAGTTGTCCCTACAGGGCACTTTGAATACGAAGACCCTAATGGCAACATACAGCAAGAATAACAATATACCAAATCGCCACAAGGACGCCGGCAGAGGGCAGGTTAAGGGAGAGGTGGACATAAGTGCCATACCTAAGTGTGAACAACACAGATGGGACTGTTTTCACATGAACCATAATACAAAAATTTGCACCCAAAATTACATTCAACGACTACTAATTTAAAATTTCAAAGTAGAAAGAGCGCCACAAGTTAAATGAGTTATTTTGGCAGATTAAAGAATAGGGAGTCTTTGGCTTCATTTGACATGAAGACAAATTAGTGACAGCATGAATCAAATATTTTTGACTGCCATAGCAAATTGGTAAAGCACAAGATACCAGCTGCAACTAAGCATTGGACTATAGGAGAGAAGGTTTTCTTTGACCAGATTAAGTACTGTAAAGGAGATTCAAAATCATAGCTAAACGAAACTCACACTCATTTGGCCCAAGTAGAAAGGTCTCAGCTTGCAGCTTGTTGCGCTTTACAAAATTGACCAACTGCCTTATTTCAATAGGGTCTGCGTTTATTCCTTCATGCTCTGCACTGCAAATGTTAAAATCAACCATCAAAATGGCCACGAACTTCGCAAAAGTGTCGATTATGAGAAAAGTTGCATACTTCATGAGCTATCCTATATTGTGCTAGTAAGACACCTATACAAAGCCCTTAAGAATGCATCATTAGACACGAGATCTGCGGAGAGGGGAATATTTCATATGCTGTCTAGCGTATTTGGAGCTTTTCCTTGTAATCAGGAACATTTCGACTGTTTTATGAAAAATTCTGATGTATTTGGCTTATATTGAAGAACCCAAATGCCATACACATATCTAGGTGTTGAGAGTCGAAGAAACAACACAAGCTATGCACCGTGTTCACAAGACAATCACTGAATCATACATTCAACTTCCTGTGTTTGTGGAATAAGTGGGGAATAATCACATTGCAACAGATATTTTAACAAGATTTTCAGCATCAAGAGCAACTGTGGAACTAGGACAGTGCCACTAAAAACAGCAAACATCAATTGATAGAAGTTCTACTACAATGCAGAAACCACAAAAGTCGAGCATCTCTTACATGGTAGATAAGAGGCGTGAGGGTCCCCTTGGATCATAGCGAAGAAGTAACGCTGCCTTAAGCGGTTGACCTTAATTTGCATTGCAAACAAAAAGATTAGCACGAATTTCACTACCAGGTTAAAAGGGGGGAAGCTGAATGTTTGGAACATGTTGCTCACCAGAACCTACATTGTCAGGTGCCCATTTATCCCACCATTTATTGACAAGAAACCAATCCATGACGAGCAGTTACCTACTAATGCACAAGTATAATTATAGATAAAACATGACATGCTTGATAAAGTCTAAATCAGTAACAGTGCTACGTAGCATTAACATATGGTATCCGGTTTCAAATCACGACTCTGAGTTCAACGAAAAGAAGCGGATTCCTGATAAAAACAAGATTAATAGAGGTTGAAAACAACACCTTGTTAAGAGAGGATATTGGGAGGAAAGCGGCGAGAGGGGAGGAAAAGGGAGGGAGGGTGGGTAATGAAACAATGAGGTCTCCAACCCCACCTGTTCCCATTCAGGGTGACTAGATTCGTAATACAAATATGCGATTTGTTCAAGCATAAATTGGTATAATTATAACCAAACAACATTAATTCAATATATAATAATACGTATGATTGTATGAATCATGTTCGCAATTTGGTAGGTGACTAAGCGAATCCAGAATCCGGTAACCTAGTTCCCATTAACCCACTACAAAAATCAAAATATGAAGCAACTATCATAGAAATTGTATTGCTCAGTTCCTTGCCCTCCCCTTACTGATTTCCAAGTCCTTCCATCCATCCAATCCCGGGGTAAATAGACAAAATACGACTATAAGTTATGAACTTTAGATAGAAATAATCATAAAAACCAACAGAGAAAGATGAAAAACTGGGAGAAAATCATAAAGTTTCATTTGGGGAACGAGGGTATGCAACATTTCTGCAATCAATCATATTGCATTACATGAAAAACTGGGTGAAAATAAAAAAATGACCGTAAAAATTAAGAATTACGGAGTACAAACTATGAAAGAAAAGGTAAATTTGAACTGTACGGAAATAATTTGGCGAAAAAGAAATTAACTTTGAACCTATGTTACTCCCACTCGACTGCAAGTGTGGGATACGGGTTATTTTGGGCAAAGTTTTCAACTTTTTTTAGTGTCAAGTGCGTATCGTGTTTGATGCTCAACCAAAGTGAAGTTTTAAACAGACAGGAAAAAAAAAAACACAAAGCGTCTTAGGTAAGAGCATTGGAGGTACTGGACGAAATTGTTTATTGTACCTAAAATGAAACACAAGCACTGAAGCACAGTTTGTGCTCACGGAAATTAATAGAATGTGATTTGAAGCAAATAGAAACTTACGGAGTTATGTAATTCGAACGAAAGCGAGGATCTTTGAAAGTGAAAAGTAATGCTGGTTTATGACAATTTCCGGAGTTGTTCAAATACAGGGAGGGAGAGCAAAGGACTGGTCACTCCTCAAATCCTTAAAAAGGATGTACATGTACACCCTTTGTCTTATGTTTTCTTAGCGGTATCCCTCGTTTTCTATTAAAAAACGGCGTCTAATTTAAGGTTATGAATTCGGAACGCGGCGACACTTTTTAAAAATTGTTTGTCTTTTTGAGATTTTCGATTTGAGAAAAGAAATTGTCACTTTATAAACTTGTTGGAAGAGTTATCGATCATATGTTTTTAACCAAATAAATTTTAACTGATTCTATCTCATGATTACGTGTTCTTAAAGTGACGATTTTAAAATGATTGGTAGTTTTTGGAGTTTGTAACCAAGAATTATAGAGAGTCAAAAAATTTTAGTTCAATAAGAGAGTAACATGTAGAATATGAAAAAACAAGGGATTATTGTATAGTGTCCCTACTCCCTTCTTAAAAATAAGAGAATTTTTTCCGCACACCGCTGAGGGTTTTAGCTGGAAGTGATGTCTTTTTAGGGTTCAAGATACATAGTGTCTCTCCATCTCTTTCTGTTTCTGAGAGCAGTGAAGCTCGAGACTCAAGAGCAATTATGGTCCACGTTAATTTCTATCGCAACTGTATGTTCCCTCCCTCTCTTTCCCCATTTTTCCTCTCCTCCAAATCCTTTTTTCAATGTATTTCATTTCAAAATTTCTGGGTTTTTCTCAATTTCTGAAATTTGCTCTTTTCTACAATTCCCATGGACTTAAATGTTCTACCTTTGTGAACCTACAGGGTAGGAAGGCAGGTTGTGAATGTGCCGTCATTTATGGTGAGGGTTGACTCGCAGAAACACATTGACTTGTCGCTAACTAGCCCATTCGGAGGAGGCCGTCCAGGGAGAGTGAAGAGAAAGAACCAAAAGGCTGCTGCTAAGAAGGCTTCTGGTGGAGACAGAGAGGATGAAGACGAGGATTAAGCATTCAAATACTTCTTAGACATATGATGCAATTGGCATCCTAAACATGCTTTCGGTATAAAACCGCCTTATACAATAATTTGTAAAAATGTTATGGCAACACGTCAAACAAGTTGTTAATAGAAGTTTTGGAGTATCTACAACAATATTGCACAGTATAGTATCAACTATCAACGGTGACGATCAATTCCAATAACAGGACTCGATCATATGTATCATTATTCAATGCCATGCATATAGATTTCAGGATGCATTTACAAGTGTGTACTCTAGTATTCTGGTTTGTGGTAGTATTACAATTGTGCTACGACCACATTATAAATTGTAATTTGTAATATTAAACTAAACAATAATTCTTGTGCGAGACGGTCTCACATCGGGGTGTAACTGAGCCGAGCCGAGCTTGACTCATTTTGTAAAAATCGAGTTCAAGCCCGAACCCGAGCTCTTGAGATCAAGGCTCGGGAGGGTTCATATAATATTTTACGAGCCCGAGCTTTGTTTGCGTACATTTTTTTTAGCATTATGTTAATTATAACGTAAATTTTTATTTAAAAATTCAAATTCAAACGAGAATATTATTTTTTTGTTAGCTTATAATAACAATTATTATGTTATTTTATTTTATAAACTAATATTTTAATTTATTTATCGTAAAATTGATATAATTTAAATAAATATATCGATAAATAATAAGTAATTTTAAAAATAACGAGCTTCCGAGCCGAGCTTTAGTGTGTTCGAGCTCGGCTCGGTTTGGGCTCAGCTTGGTTCGAGCCCGAGCTCGAGCTCAGTTTGACCGATCTCGAGCCGAACTTTGACCGAGCCGATCCCAAGGGCTTGTCGAGCAGACTCAACTCATTTACAGCCCTAGTCTCACACTAGGAGACGGTCAAATTATATAAAAGACAACTCATTTATTAGTATTAAAGGAACAATTTTTTTTTATAAAAATGGACCCGTCTTATTCTAGAATTTGTGTAAACTAAATTTGGTGTGCTAGTCAGTACTCAGTAGTCACAAAGTCGTGGGAAACGCAAAAAAAAAATTGATGAAAATGAATGTACAAATAAAAGCTTGATTAAAATTTTGCAACTGATTTGAAATTTGTTCCTACAAAAGCAGCTCCAAGGCATCCAACAAGCACTTGTATAAATCAATTTCCCAAAGCCAGCTAATGGAACAGTCCCAAATATGATGCTTATCCTGGAGGAATGAACTTTGAAAACAATGGAGGAGCCAAACAAGACCGATTCAAAAATCTAGCGAGAACAAGCAGCAAATTTCCATACATGGCCAATCCTTGCCACTTCTACCAAGGATTTAAACCATGGAAGATAATCTAGACTACACTACCAAGAAGGATTACTGACAGCAATGGCGGATCGGATCTCAGAACTGATGGGATGGGGTCAGTCTTGCTGGTTAAGTTCATAATCATTTTAGAGTGTAAATTATCACTTGGGCCTCCTTGGCACAACAATTGGTTGATACTAATTCGAAATTTAGGTCAAGGATTTGAACCTCGGCCCCTCTTCAGTAACCTAGTAACCTTGGTCATGAGCAAGAGAATCCAGGAGATTCCAACTCCTTCGCATGTGAGAAGGCAAGGGAGCTACCAAGTTGAGGTTTTCCAACTTAGAGAAGTCACACTCACAATCGGAGGACACATTCTCGAGAGCTGCAGATATGTTGGGTAATATCAGCTCCTTGCAATGAAGATGTAGGTGAGGCTGCTTCTCTGCTATGCTTCCACACTTCAGATCACAGCCAAGGTTGTTTGATTTTGCTTCCCCAAGTTCACCGCTATCACTTGGATTTTTAAATGACATTGGTTTCCATTTTCGGTGAGCTTGCCATCCATATTTGTAGTCTCCTACAATGGGAGTTCCCAGTACCTCGGCACAGTGCACCCGAAGCTGTATTTGCACAGAAAATGACACAGGTGCAAATGTGAGATTTAGAATGAACACAAATAGCATTTCACATTGGTATTTTAAGGTTTGAGCTAGTTTCACTGGGGAGCATAAAGGATAACTAACTACAGAAGTTCAGATCATAAAATAGAGTTTTCCGGTTTTCCCCTCAGGATAACTGAAGTGTAATTCGAATTTTAACTAAAATCTCTTCAATACAGTTTATTTTTAAAGCATAACAAAGTTTTTTTGGGCATAATTATGTGAGAATTCACCTCAACAGAAAGTTGGCTATGTTATACCTTAGGTCACCATCACGTCAGCAAAATATAAAATTTTCCACGAATGTACTGTCAGCACAGGGAAGGAGACTTGGGAGAGTATGGTCATATCTTAAAGCTTTTACCTGATGTTTCCGGCCAGTAATTGGGGCAAGCTCTAACCATGTATACCCTGGATAAAATTAGAGGCCCAAAAGTTAGAGCTCTAAGAACTTCAAATCTAAATTATGATTGCAGCCATTCAGAACGACGCCTTAAACAGAAGAATGTTACAGATCATGTCACAGAAAAAAAACACCATAGCAAGAGATGTAACAAAAGCGATATTTTCTGCCAAAATAGTGAATTAGAGAGCGATATTTAACTGACCATATTTAGAGGTCTGGATGACCTTATACTCTGTCATGGCATGCTGAGATGATGGGGATCTGCTATCAACAACAGTGATTCTTTCTGACTTTCCATCATCTACCACTACCTAAGATAATACAAACACAACAATTAGTCAAGCCGTCAAGGAACCAGTCATTCTACTCCCTCCGATTCATACATACTTTCCGTATCTACTTAAGTTTCTATACGTTATTTTGCACCACACGAATGAATTTCCACTTCTTATAATTAACCGTGTTCCGCCAGTGCTGTCATCTTTGAGCCATACCATGCCAACCCATACCCAAAGAAGCTTCTTTGTCTTTGCTTGTGGTAATGGATTAAATCTCCAAAAAACTATAGGGACAATGCTAAGCGTTAACTGCCTCAATTCTCTTAAATCCACTACATTTGCTTTTTGGCCAATGTTTTAGTACAAAAAAATATGTGTAAAACAATGGATTAACACTCATATGGGAGTGTTTTTGCACGGTATTTCCTACCCAAGATGGAATGAAGTGAACTAACTTAAATGTTGTAAAATGAAAATTCTAGTGAATCCAACAAGGATTAGAGGATGTAGTTTTCTTCTTACTTACAACAAATGGTATTCTCTACATATACCTAATGTCCTAATGTGATTGAGAAGCATAAAGTATAGGTTCTTTGACATGAATGTCATTACATGAGAAGCTAAAGTACATGGAGCAAATTGAAGATCAATGATTGATGCAATGCTTTTATTTAAAAAAAAAAAAAAAAAAAAAAAAAAAAAAAAAAACCTTTCCGAGTGGCACTGAAACCATTCCACTCAATTGGTTAGGGACGCCAAAAACAAGTGCCAAGTATCTTTTGTGTAGAACCCTTTTCTTCCAGTCAATCTCTATCTGTAAGCAGCAATGAAATTGAGCTTCACTATCACAGGACATGACAATATAAAAACATCTTACCAAATGATCAAGGACTGAAGTGGCTCTGACAAGAAAGACATACAGCTGCGAAGGATAAGTTGACTTACATCATCTAGCCCACCCACAGTTTTCTCCCGGAAAATTGAATGAAGCACAGTTGCGCTTGTTCGTGTTCTCCCCATTACCAAGACACCACTGCTATCTTGATCAAGTCTGTGGACCTTAACAAATACAGAGAGGCTTCAGAAAAACAGGATAATAACTTAATAAGATAACAATTAGTCCCCTCGTGGACGGTCTGATTTTGATCTAAAAAACATTTACCTTACAAAATACCCATATACCTAATAACCCTCCAAAAAATGACATTCAAAGAAAGAACGAATAACTTCCCAATATGTGGGTCGCTTTCATATGAGAATATGTGAGAAGTTAATTACATTTGAACAAACAACAGGTAAGTCAACAAAAAACTTTCTAGTGAAAATCTTAGCTGGGCAAACATTTTTTATGCATGTAGTAAAATGAGAGCTGATAGTCATCGGGACAAAATCTCACCAGCCGAGGAGGATCCTTGTTGTCATATCTAAGATATGCATTAGCCAGTTCATCTACACTCTTTCTGATTCCAATACCACCCTGTAGAAAGCTTAATATAGTTACAACTTACAATGGCAAATTTATAGACACATTTCTGAAATGAAGTATAAGCAAGCAGCAGCAATGAAGGGCTACCTGCTGATTACCTGTACTGGCAATTTTGGGGGTTTATTGATAACAATAATTGCAGAATCCTGCATTTAGTAACAGAAAATAAATAAAAGTGATATCCGCAAAGGTTCAATTTTCAAATACAACAATCAAGCACCTTATACATCTCGAGGCTGCGGGTAAAGTGCATGTCTTCATCATTACACTGGTACTCTGGTTTCTTAACAAAGGATTCCTGTACAGATAGAGGAAGAAAGATACGCTCTCCTTGGTTCATGATGACCTTTTCCCCCACCTTCCAACGAAACAAAGTGTTAAAGACACAGAGAATGCTTTTACAACCATAATTTCTGACAAGTACAGTCCAACACTATGTCAACAGTCAACACTTACCCGTTTCAGTCGAAATTTTTGGGCTTTAGCACCATTATCGACACCTTCTCCTTCTAAGCATTCTCTTCTAACCTGAACATTGTTTCAAAGGAAGTTACTTGTTTATGACAATTGCCTGGAATTACTTAATATAAACTTAGAAGGCTATTCTTCCATGCATCAGTGGTCTGTCCCCAATATTCGTCCATTATCACCCGAGTCAACAACAGAACATCATGGACACCAACACCAACAATATCAAGATATAGACCAATCCATCCTCTTCGATTTTTTTTTTTTGCTTGCTACAATAACAAATCCTATATGGTAGTATTACATTAGCCCAATTTCGCAATCAAATTTTTTAAATACCATTTTCATTTTTGTTTAGTAATTCTTGGAGAGTACAACCTATATCATACTTTTTTTAGAGTTTATTAGCGGGTTTCAATTTACAAATGCCAACCATTGTTACAACCATTGTGAGATTCTCATGCTTTCAGCAAAAAATTAATAACAAGCTGGCATACATGAATAAGTAGATGCTCCTACCAAACACATTTGACCATATGATCCAACCATTGTTACATTCTCATGCTTTCAGCAACAAAGTTAAACAACACTAATAAAACAACTACCAATTACTACTATTATTTTGTTACACACTCCCTTTGTCCCAATCAATTGTTTGCCTTTTTAATTCTTTGTGAGGCGTATTTTAATCAAAGGCAAACAAATGATTGGCACAGAGGAGTACATCCAAGAACGCTCCATCCTAAAACCAATTGACTCCTCGCTTTATCGAGGTGGGACTGCAACTTAAATGAGTTGGAAGCAATTCTTAGTGACATCAATTCAAACACTCTTTAGAAAGCTACAATCTTTTAACCTCGCAACAAAAAACAATAGATAACTATTGACCGGGACGGAGGGAGTATCAATAAGACATTAAATCAATAAGACAGTAAGGAAAACAAACCTGCCGAAGACGAAAGAGCTTATGAACAAGTGCACGGGGCAAGTGAGGACAACAACGAATAACCCATTTAAGAGCAGACGGCGTCGTTTTAATACTCTTTTTCTCTTCTTCTAGTATTCTACCTCCTCTACTTATCGTTCTACCCAGTGAACTTCCATTAACGGTGGTGGTAAACGGCGGTAAAATCATCCACTTTCCTTCCTTCTTTTCTTCACTTTTCTCCGTTAACTTACCGTTTTCCTCTTTCAAGGCGGCGCTGGCGGCGGCGCAGAAGTTGTTTTGCTTGAGGAATGTGGCGGCGGCGCGTGGGCGGAGGAGTCGCCGGAGAAATAATGCAACTTCCATTTTTTTAGTTTTGATTTAGGATTTTGGGTTTAATTCATGGGATTAGTTAATGTTTGTTGTATAGCCAGTGTAACCCATGTAGGTTTTGCCATTTTGGACTGGCTGTTTGTAATTCAATGGGCAATTGGATCTATGGCCCAATCATAAGCCCATGACCGTTTCTCTTTTTGGATTGTCCAATGCTATAAGTTTGAGTTAGACCTGTCAAACAGATCGGGTGGGTCGGGTCCCAGGTCGAGTAAGAATACAAGTGGGGTCAGATACGGGTTGGCTCATATGGGTCGCAGGTCCTGTTAGGGTCAGAAATGGGTTAAGAATAATATTTAACACTTTTTTTAACGATTTTTTAATCAATTTTTTTTTTAAATGTAGAACATATTTAATATTTTATTCATATTCAATGTTTACATTAATTATATTGACATAATTATTAAAATCAAGTATTTTTAATAGTTATTTTATTATTAAATATTATAAAAGTTAAAATAAAATAACTTTTTAATCGTGTTTGTAATTTTAATTAATAAAAAAAAATTAACTATTTTTTTAAATATAATATATAAATAATAATATTTTGATAAAATTCTTGATTTACCTTAAACCCAACGGGTCGACCCGTTCGGGTCGGGTCTCGACCCTAAAATAACGAGTCATTTCGGGTTCGGGACAAATGGGTCGCCAGGCGAAAATTTCCGGGTCTTGACCCTGAAAAAACGGGTTGGGTCAGTTTTGGGCCGGGCCAGAATTTAACAGGTCTAATTTGAGTCATAAAAGTTTAAATCCATTAAAATTCAAATCAGATTTTATAAATTCAGTAAAAGGAACCTTTGGGTAGATTTGATCAACTGTGGGCCTGGGTCATACATTTGGGTCGTGTTATGTCATATTTCGGACATTTTCTAATCAGCGATTGAAAGATTTTTTTTTTTTCTTGTTAATATGATAAAATTCTAAAAAAGTATTTTGTTTATAAAATTATCTAAATGGTTTGATACTTTATTGTCTAAAATAACATAGATAATATTAAGTATGATTTCAAATTAGTAATTTCAATCATTTGGAGTCAATCCAAACCATTTATGATATGGTCGTTTTTGAATTGGGTGGTTACAAATTAGGTTATTTTGGTTAGGTCTCGCATATCAACAAAGCTCGAGTTAAGACCATACTTCGAAATCTGCAATTTGGGTTTGGATCAACCTTTTTGGATGTATTAATCAGATTAAGTTAGTTTTACAATGTACAGTATTAATGGAGCAGTTAAGGGTCCGACTATAGCATTGTACAATATTTCATACTTCCTCCATTTAACTCCACTCTACCAATTTTTTTTTTTCATCCATTCAACTCCACTCTACCATTTTCCTAAAAAAGAATGAAAAATGACCCTAATTAAAATAAAGCAACTTTCACACATGGAGGAAATAGCTGTTACGTATACATATAATTCGTTGTCATGGTTAAATTAGGATTTGATATGTTATAATCGCACATGGGTCTGGGCCGCGCCCGTCTAGGAGAAGAGAGTATCCACTTTATAAGTCCAAGGAGGTTTCATCCCAAAGCCAATTGACAATGGGTGAAGTATTCCCTTGGGTTATAAGTTATATCACTTTTCTCTATTTCTCCGATATGAGAGACCTACATGTAATTTTTCACATGATAGCTTGTAATTATACTCTCCTTCTTTGGTATTCGTAGCTCAGCATCGCGCATGCATTCTTGTTAAAGACTGCAATACATCTTAAATATAAAATGGATCGAGTATAGTACATGAGACAAAAAAAGAATGGTTAAAAGTTAACAAAAAATTTGTTGTAAATATATATAAATAACAATATATATAATTAACCCAGATATAAACTACTGTCTTAAGACCATGCCCAAGCAAAGTCATGAAGAGGGTCATGACCTTATTGGGTCATGCTAATCCATAATTAATCACTACATTAGCATGACCTTGAAGTAGAAGATGTCAATTGGAGGTCAATTGGTGACCTTGAAGTAGAAGAGGTTAATTGGAGGTCAATTTGGTAACCTGATATGTGTCACCTTCTAATTGATTGGACACAAATAATGAAGACAACAAAGTAAACAAAAAATTGGGTATTGACCTAAAGTGGTGACCTTCTGCTTGGGAGGGTGAAGGCGAGTCAAGATTAATAAGATGTGATTAAGAGGAAAAATTTTGGTGAGCCGATTAAGTCGACCTTCTGTTTAAAGATGGTCTAATAGAGGCTTGATGTAATATAACCATCTGATTAGTGAAATCACCGTGAAAAAAAAAGGGAATTACTCCGTATCATTTTAACCTTAAACGGGTCAATCAAACAAAAAGCTCACTGTAATCAACTTGATGTTTCAGACTGTTCCATCTGATGTCATAAACAGTAGGCAGCCAGATAAGAGACTTGTTCCAAATAATAATAATAATAATAATAATAATAATAATACAATGATTGACAAAGTTGGATGGATTTGACTTTGATAATAATCTGCAACATGGGATCATGCACTTAAGCTTGTACTCCGTATACGTGTAGGCAACAACTACATAAGAACATAATAACACATAGTCAATATAGAAAAGGTAAAAACTAGCCCTAAAATTAAGTAATTCAACCTTACAACATGTTTATATAATTCATATTATTTCTGAGAGTATATTGATTTATTCTCATACACGCGTATTGGTCATTCTTCCTCAAAGTCTGCCATTTCTCCACCATATCGGAATTTTGCTCTTTGTATTATACTATGAACAATAATGTATGTTATTCTTAAAAAATTACTAGTAATTAATCCCTTGTTCACAACTAGATAAACCCGATTTAATGTACTTTCCTTTATTGACTCATTTCTTCCCTTTTTTTTTTATTTATGGTAGTCGGATTTTCTTCCTTCTTTCCCTTTTAAGAAAGTCTTGTATGGTTCAAATTCAATTGCATGTGGGATATGGTTTTTGCGTGGTTCAAAATCATTTCCTTATTTTTTGAGCAAAATAAAAGGGGAAAAATTGAATGAATAGGAGGGACTACTTGTTTCTTAACCTCCACAAAGCACGTACTTGTTATCCTATAAAGTCGATAAAATAGCATAGCATTCAAGTTATTTTAATTTACCTGTATCCTTTTATTGTAACTTTTAACGGTTATAAGCAAGACTTGTTATTAAGACATAGACTACTTAAAAATAACATATTTAGAATAATGTTGATATTAACATTTACACCTTTTCAATTAAAATATACAAAGTATTAATTATAAATAAAATCTAAAAGAAAATATGAAATGAAGTTTGGGTTTCAAATCCATGCGTAAAATTTACATGCAAAATTTTCCCTTATCCACCAGTTTCATTAAATTAGAATAAATTAATTAGGTTTTACATAAATGAGACGATATTGAGAGATAAAGCGTGTATATTGGTAAATGACCAAATCAATTAAAATGAAAGTGATGGATTACTTGTTAGGCAGTATCTAGTAACATTAGTCAAATATTGCTCGAGAAATATATAGTCAGTCATGAAAGATAGTTGTTTGCATGTTTGTCCTTTAAAGTCAAATCACTTACATTTCATTATTATCACTTCATAATCTTGGATTAATTTAGGTATGCCAACAAAAATAAAATGCAAGTAATAACTATGTGTCTATTTGAAATGTAAGTAATAAAATAAAGTGAATTGCCAAAAAAAAAAAAAAAAAGTAACTCATATTAAAATTTGGAAATATAATTATTGATCGTGTAACGACAAACAACCAAGTAAAAACACTATTAATAACGGAGAAACGGTAAGGAATTTCTCTAGCGAATAAAGAAACAAAATATTTGATTTAGTTAGTCTTGTGTATAACAGTTTTACATACACTAATTGTAGAACGGATCCAAACACAATTCTATTAGTGGGTAAAAATGGTTAGTAAAAAGATCCCCTTTTACGATAATATATTTTTGTAAAACCGCCTTACGGCTTACACGAGTATTTGCCAATAAAAAAATGGATCCGTTTTTGTTTAATACAACATGCATAGTGTAGTGTCGGTTAGAGGGTCTAACAACCAAAGTAATTTTTTATTCAGATTATTAAACTAATACTTATGAAAGTCATTATTTTTAATTATAAACTATGATCAAGCAAGCCTTTTTTTTTTCATGTATGAAGTCATAAGCATGATGAATTAGTGAATTATTACTATGATTATTTAGCACTACAGTAAATAAGTTAAGGAAAAACTGGATTTTGTCACGTATCGAAGGCTATGTTTGATTTTGTGGTAATATTCCTTGGTAATAATTGGTCAATAATTATGTTGCATTGATCTGTTAAATCAATTAGTGCTTGTAGGATTAGCTAAGAGTCATTTGCACGTTGTCTCCAAATATTGGTGCTATTAGCATGTTATTTCGTGGATATACATACAACTAGTTTTAAACCCGTACGGAAAATGCACGGGTCGTAATAATTAAATGTTCAATGCAGTATATAACAACATATAATCTCGACATATTTATTCCATATTCAATTTTTCAATACAATCGCTAATTTTATCAACCAAAAAATTTAAATGTTTTCCAATTATTGTTATTTTATGTTTTATTTAATATAGATTTAGAGTATAGATGCTTGTATTTATTGTGTTATATTATCAAGCAAGAAATATATAATTCATAATGTAAATTTTTGTAATTTATTATTTTACATGTAGTATGTATGTATTGATGGTAAATGATATTCTAAATAAATTACATCAACAAAACCCATGTTTTTTTTGGTGGGGACCACCTTTTGATTTTATTTTATTTCCTAAAAATCAAGAGCCAATAGAAACTCTCCAAATGACTTGGCTTTTATAATATGTAGATGCCAGATGTATGATGTAATTATTTGATTTGGTTCTAATTCCAAACCAAAGTATTTGATAAGTATGTCGTGTATAATATATACACAATTACACTTACACATATATAAGTATACGGTATGCGACATGTTAGGAACTTGTATTGCAGGAATATGAATTGACAATTGTTAACCACATTAAATCGACTCCGCTTTCCTAATAGAATAAGTCGACCCTTATCAGTGTTTGGGTGCAATCGAATTTCCTATTGAGATAAGACGGTGCCCTATGATTTTCGGCACAAAAACCAGAGACGTAAAATAGAAGTATTTGTGTAGATTGTTGCAATTTTCTAAGATGCAAAAGATGGAGTTTTTCTGTGAATTTATCCATCTGATTCTTTGGCTATTTATATAAGCAAGGGGGGAAACAGGGGAATGAATTTCCCAACCATTGCAACCTTTGAATTATTCAAATTCATTGCAATGCGTTTAAATTCCGTAAAATTAATATTTACGCGGTAAATTTAATTTCCAACTCAGTTATTTGAACGAAAACTATTCCGTAATTCCGTAAATAATTAAGCGAGTGTACACTCTGTACTTCCCGAACTCGCAATATATTATTTAGAAATTACCCATCTATGAAACAACCTTAAGTTACGCCAAATGAACCGATAATTACACTTAAATCACCAACACGACATAAGTATATTCCCTATTTCCTTGTCGTGATGTTTATTAAAAGTAACCAAGTCAGCAGGGGCGAGTCGACCTTATAAAATTGTGTAGCATGTACTATACCATTGTTGATAAAAATTAAAATATGTGAGAACAAGTGTTAGCTCAAGTGGTAAGTGTTATTCGGAAGAGCAGTAACAATGAAATAAGGATCAGAAATACCGCGAAAGAAAGGTAGTGACGTGGACGGACCACTGCCTTGAAAACTATTTCTCCGGTACGACCGTGGTGGCGATCAGCAATTGACCGGTAGTTCCCCAAGGATTACACTACTGCTACCTTACAGACTCGCCCACTCGAGAATGCAAGGCCTGGAACGACCTCAAAACTTTACCCATAAATAAAGATAACAGAAGAGAGAAAAGAGAGAGCAGAATGTGAATTGTGTGTAATTGTGATGGTGGAAGCTGCTCTATTTATAGCGGAAAATAGAGCAGTTCAGCAGACAAAACCGCTCCACCATTAACGCAGTCAACACGTAATTAAGGCATAATTATCGCCCTTAATTACAGAACCGGATCCGTAATCACGGATCCGGATCCGGGCCGGGCTCGGGCACGGCACGCGCGCGCGTGTGTGTGTGAGCTGAATTAAGCACCTCACACTACAAGAAAAACACGGTTTACTGACGGCTGAAATCCGTCAGAAAAGGCAAAAATCCGTCAGAAAAGGCAAAAATCCGTCAGAAAACCGGATTACTGACGGATTTTCCGTCAG
>VHZZ01017546.1:26140-41353 GCA_009801015.1 Silene noctiflora
TTGTTCCTTTGATTGTTGTTATGACTCATATGTGTGAGTAGTTTGTTACTAGGATGAAGGGGGATCCATTTTAGTGCTCAAGAGAGGGTCTTGGCATGGATTAAGGGTGAGTAGCTTAACTAGTGTTAAGCATGCCCTAGACTCGGTTTACTAGTTGTTAAGCATGACCTAGACACTAGTAAAGCTACTCACCTATAATCCATGTCATGACCCTCTCTTGAGCACTACAATGGATCCCCCTTCATCCTCGTAACAAACTACTCACACATATGAGCCATAACAACAATCAAAGGAACAAACTTTGTCATGAAACAAACACAAGGAAAACATGTTGTAGTTATACTAATTAGGCTATGAAGAAATGTAAATAAATGAAGAGAACAATGAAATTAGGATGAGAATTATACCGACATTAATTAAAGGAGGAACCTTTGATTGAAATAAGGAGGATAAATCTCTTCTTCCTTCCAATTACAACCCACTAATCTAAGTGTAAACTAATGAGAATAGTAGAACTTGAATATACTAAAGAGTAAATTAAACTAATTAAACTAATTATGCATTAATTATCATCCCTAATTACAAAATATTGTTACTATTAATAATAAAGTTGAGAAATAAAGACTAACTTAAACTAGACTAAAAAGTGTGTCCCCCCTAAAATAAACTAAGTAAGGGAGGTATATATAGGTAAGGGCGAGGGGCTGTTTAGCGTGCCCAGTGACTGCCTGCCGGGTGGCCGGCCGCCGGAGCCACCACCGGCTGGGGACTCCCTACTTCATCAAATTTCATTTGCACATTGGTGGTGGCCCAGCCGGTTGCCAGGCAGCCGGTGGGTCGGCTGGGAAGTTGGTGTGGCTGGCTGCTTCTGCGAATAGAGGAAGGAGCAAGTGCGGGGGCCGGTTGGCCGGCCGTCGGTCATTTAGCCGGCAGAGAGGTTTCTGGAAGATGGAGGGGGAAGTAGGGTAGTGTCCCTGCCGGTGGGGAAACGGCCGCCGGTTGGCCGGCAGGGAAAACAACTCTGTTGATTGATGAATGATAATGATGCTGAAATGATGATGGTGGACGATGGTGCTGGTGGCTCACGGTGGTGCTGGGATGGTAAACAGCGAGGGGGGTGATGGTGAGCGATGGACTTGGATGGTGGTTGAGCTGGTGGTCCAGGGCGGTTAGAATGGTGGTTAGAAGTGGTGTAGAAGATGGGTACAATAATTGGTTGTTGTTTGCATTGTTGATGGACGGGGGTGGTTGTGGAGGCTGTGGTGGCTGCTGGTGGTGGATGTGGTGGCCGTGGGTAGTTGGGTTGTGGTGGTGGAAGTCAAGGGTGGCCAATGGTTGTGAGAGGTGGCTGCCAAGGTGGCCGGAGGCATAGAAAATGCTCAGCAAAGATCGTCGCAAAAGGGACAACTTCAAGGCTTGTCCCATACTTAGTTTATTTTCCATCTTCGTCATTCCCTCTCAAAATCCCGTCACACGACTCCGCCTTGCTTCCTCGTCTCACCTACACATTATACTAATTAGATAATGGGAATACAAATATTATATAAAATCCGACTAATTACTAAATATAATTAAGACGACTAATTATTATAAATAGTAATTAAATGAGCTTTTTAATCAATWAAGCACGCAAAATCGAGTCGGAATAAGGTATAAATGCGGGGTGAAATGCAACTAAAATGCTACTTATAAAAAAATGTGACTAGTACCTAGAATGATCTAGGCTTACGTGGTGGAGAATGCTCAAGCACGTAGGCGTCGTAGCAATAGCACGTGGTCATGGAATGCAAAGAGAGAGAAGAGAAGGGGCGGACACTCGTGTGAATAATATGCGAGGCGGAGGCCTATATTTATACTAATCACGAGGTGAGAGTTTTGGAAGGATTAAAATACGGAAAGGATCCAGGAAGATCTGGACGTTGCTGGAAACAAGACCAAGAAGGGGCGCAACAGGTTGTGCGCCCTCTCCTGGAGGTATTTCTTCTTCAGTAGCGGAGATTTCAGCGTTTTCAGAATTTGGAAAGGATTTGTTTTTCTTATTTCGTCAAAATAAGATATTTTCAAAATATTAAGAATACTTGACATATTTTAGGAATATTAAAAATATCCCGACTCATATTTGAGACGGTTTTTGTAAAAATGATGACAGTTTCTAAAAATGACCGTATCAGCGCGTAGATGATAATGAAGGGGTTGGCTCGACTATTTAGGCAATCGTTTGACGTCGAATTAATAGAATGTCGTAATAACGCTTTGTATTCTATACATGCGGTCCAATCATCATCGGGTGTTTGGCGAGGGGTGCAAAAACGAAGTATCTACAGAGCTCCCACTTTGACTAAAGCTTGGACAAGGCGAAAGTCAAAGTATAGCCCTCGGGTCAATCGGAGATTACAACCTGAAGACTATGGCGACGCGAGGCGGCTCAAGAGGACTGAATCAAGGACCTGTCATCGGGAACATTTTAGAGTCTTCCGGGGAGGGTCGTTTAAAGTCCAATAGACTACGCGGGAAAGCTCGCCATCCATAAGAAGAAATCATACCTGAAACTTTCTGAAGGGCGAATTCTGAAACCGATGTAAGAATGTAGATGGTGGGACGTTAGTTTTACCCGGTGCAGGATGTCGATAACGGGACGTCGGTATTACCCAGGATAGAAATGTAGGTAGTGGGGATTCAGTTTTACCCGGTGTAGGATTTTAATAGTGGGATGTCAGTTTCACCCGATGTAAAATTTGATAAAATGGATTTGAAGTTTGAATCTACTTGGGTCGGTTTGGAAGTAAATTCTCAGCAAAATGTTGATAGATATTGTTGGAACAGAAAAGTATATAACCCGCTGGGGAATAGAAAAGATCCTGACGAGCAATGTAATGCTTATAAAAGGTACTTTATGAAAAATACCTCGAAATGCATAAAAAAATGTTTCAAATTATGGATAAAGGGTACGACCCACAAGTAACGAATTTATAACGACTTGAGACAAGAATTCTTGTTGGGGAATAGGCGTAACATGAGCTGCGATCTTAGGAAAGGGTGCAGAAGGTGCTGCGTTTCTTCTCGAGTTCGTCCAAGTTAAATGAAAACTAGAATTGAACTCAACACAGAGTTCATTTCTTATTTGACATTTTCGTTTATCAAAAACTAAAACAACTCAAAATCTTCATCAATCCTCATCAAAAATAGACCAAGACTTGCCCCAAATTATGACTAATCCTGGTATGTACTCCGTATCTTGCTTTAATCGAATTTGCGGCTTGAATTTTGATTTTCAATTGGGGTTTATACACCTTAAATTTCGAAATTTTGGGGCTTTTGCCTCAAATGCATTTCTCTCATGAAATTGACACTAGAAATATGTAGTAGACCATTCATGGAGCGTAAACATGTGTTTATTTTGAATTTTCGTCAACTGTAGAGGAATTGGGAGCGAAATGTGATGGTTTTAGGATAAAACCAGTTAAATTGCTCGAAAATGGTCTTATACTAGTCGGAAAATGATGAAATTTGATGTTTTGGAATCCTAAGATTATGGGCAAAGTTGTTACTATGTCGGAATTTCAGTTTGTGACTGCTTCCCTAGACACTTTTGCTTGTTGGTTTAGATTTATTGTAGCGAAATGCTTCCAAAATTTCAACTCACCGTCCCCATGCGGCATGTTTAGGACACGTAGGAACGTAGTTTAAACATGTTGGTTCATTTGCTAAAAAATATCTCTGAAAAAGCCTTGAAAAAGGCCTGAAAATGGCTCAAAATGACTTGAAATGGTTTGAAATGTTTGATTGCAGAGAATATGCATTTAACGTCCGTAAGAGACTTCAAGGATGTTGAATTTGACCCTTCCTCGGCCCTTGTGGCTAACACGGGGGTCCAGGAGGACGTAGAGGACGAGTTGCCTAGAAGGGCAACCACTAGGAGGGGTGCTCGTCAGCCGGCTCAGGCACCTGAGTGGGCTGATAAATGGGATGCTCAGCATCTCATTTGGGCCACGGAGAGTCACTTGTCGTACCGCGCGACGAGGAATTTGGTAAGCCTTTTAGTTTAATAATTTTGCATTTCTTTCTTTCTTCTTTTTTGAAATATGATCGATTAACCAAAATACGTTTGAATTTGCAAGAGTCTAGCAACATGAGGTCTTTTTCAAGTTATAAGACCATGATGGAGGCCTAAGTGAGGTTGACGAAGGACGAGAGAGGCATCCTTGACGGGGGTGGTTTTGGAGCTTTGGTACGGGCTTGGCGTGAGATCCGAGCGAGGAAGATTCGTGCCAACATGTGTCTGATCCAGGCATTCCTGGATTGTTTTTGGGACACAACCTCGACCTTTCACATGCCGTTTGACGAGATTGGGGTGACCTTGGAGGATTTCGTTATGATCTCCGGCTTGCCTTGCGGAGATGAGCTGATGGTGTGGCCCGAGACGGCCATGAGGGGCGATTTGGATGAGGCCAGGAAGCTGGTGGGTTGCTCTTTGTCTAAGGCCGCGGCTAGGGTGCCTAGTAAGAGTCTTCCTAGAGTACAGTTTACTGAGGGAGGGAGTTGAGTAACTCCTCCACCGTGTACGACCGAGGAGAGGTCCCGTTTGTGGCTTTGGTGGTTCTTGTCTTTGATTTACTTCGGAGATAAGGGGGAGAGGTTGTCGACGAAAATTCACTCTTTCCTTGATGACCTGGGTGACCTAGGTCGCTTGGACTTGGTCACTCCTAGCTTTGCGGTCGCCACTCGTTACATGAGGGCCATGGTACATCCCGAGTTGCTGGAGAGAGGGACATCGCCTGCTACCGTTGTTCCATGACTTGTCTTGGAGGTATGAACCTTCCTTTTATCTTGTATTTTTTTTGATCTTTGATTCATATATAAATAAGAGTAGGAACATTGTATATAAGTAAATGATTACTTGACATGTAAACTTTTAATGATTGTAAGTAAATGGTATGTAAATAAATGATTATTCACATTTTTTTTTTTGGCGAATGAATGATCATTGGAAACCTCTTTTGTTTATTTAGGCCTAAATCTACTCGTACTTTCCTGGCTTTGCGCCAACGAGGGCGGTTGACGTGCCTAGGGAGTACCCTGTCGTGAGGGACTGGATCATCTGTAGACAGAAGGCCAGCGTTCCTCTTACGACGCCTGCAGGAGGGGTGCCAGTGCTTTGAAGCTTGACGGTGTAAGACTTCTTTTTAGTCTTTATACTTTGTCTATTTTTGATATTTCTTGCTTGACCCTTGAAATATGACTTCAGTAGGTGTCGAGGCTATGAGAGGACTACACCGGAGTGCCAGCCTTTGTGGCTGAGGTACTTAGACCTAAGAGTTCTATTAGACTTCTTCTTCTAACGCCCATGGGGCCTATTTGGTACCTGGGCGAGCGTTTGGCTAGGCAGTGCCTCCGCTACACCTTCACCGTCCCCGTCGATCCAACACAGACGATGTATAAGGAGCCTATCGAGGCGGAGAGGACAACCGACCTTACTAGAGATGCTGACGACACTCTCCATCTACCTGAGTTGGAGTACTCGGAGTTTGTTCTGAGGAGATTTGCGTACTGGCCGATCGTGGTAAGCATTCTTCCCGTTTGTTTGGAATATGATTCTGTTTTCAAAAGGAAAGTGTATTTATGAAATTTGTATTGTAACAGGAGATCGATACTGCCGGTGCCGAGCCCCCAGCTTTTCCCAAGACTTTTGAGTATGTGGGGCCGGCTGGCGTGACAGTGTCAATAGAGGTCCCTTCTTTTCCCGAGGCGGTGACTGAGGTTGGCCTCGACGAGTGGCAGCACGTTATCAGGAGGGTGAGTCCTTTATCTAGACTCTTTTTCTTTATTTTCTATTTTTAGCATGTAAGAACATGAAATGTCAATTTGCTTTGATTTGAAAACACAGGTGGCCCCGTCGAGGCATGTGAAGTTGTGGCAGATGGATAACTGACTACGAGCGACAACTGTTCAGGCACTCGAGGGTCATTCTGGAGGAGGGGTAGGAACCTTTCCTTGTTTTCATAGAAATTTGAATTTCTTTAGAAGCTTCCTTTGCATTTTGATAATTATTCTTTTTGTTCTGCAACGGGAGCGTGAGCTGGAGCTCGAGCTAGAGCGGTCATGTGAGGAGATGGCCCGCTTAGAGAGGGAGCTTGAGGTTCATGATGCTGACGTTGCCATACTTGAGGCGATGGTCGAGGACCTCAGGAGTCATAGAGCTTGAGTAGTGTAGAGATCAACCTTCTTTTGTACTTTTTGAACTTTGTTTTGCTCTCGGGCATGAGCTTGAGTCTTGTATATGTTTTGTACATTTGGTATGTGTATATATGGATCTATGTGGCTTTTCTATTATTTGATGTATACACAGATTTTGTTCCTGCAGGTTAGCTTGAAAACAGGTTTGGCATAGTGACCACTTACGTCGTCACGCTACCGAAATTTACACAGAAAAAGCAACTTAAAACAAGTATACACATGTAATTACAAGTTTTGATGGCCTAAAACGTAAACTTTTAGTCGAATCGAAATTAAAAAAAAAAAAAAAAAGTAGCCCTCAAAAGTGAGTGGACAGTGACGTGGTGCACGACTAAAAGACGGGAGTGCTTCCCCCTGAAAAATAGAAAATGAATAAGTCGAGAATATTTGAAGCTTGAAAATGAAATTATAAAAAATATAAATAAAAAGGTTCGAAAGTGTTGAAATCTTGAAAATGAAGTTTTAGAAAATGTAATGACGGTGGAGGAGTGCTTCCCCCTAAAAAAAAAAAGAAAATGAGTAAGTATGCATCGGGAGTGGCCGCCTCAAAATGCGAACTCGATTAGGAAACCGAAATCCAATTAGTCCAATTTCCGCAAAAAGAGTTGTCCAAAATCCTATAGGAATAGGAAATAATACCAAGAATCAGATTAGGAAATATTTCCACAGAAAACTACAGGGAAAAGGCTTGGGGAAAAGGCACAGCAAGTGCTGCGACCCTTTTAGAAGGCGCAATAGTTGATGCGTTCTCTCTTGGGCTCGTCTGTTCCTGAGCGGAATTAGGAAAGCCCGAATAGTATATATAGATGCCTCGGGTGAACTTTTATTCTCAAAATTCTTCATTCTACAATTTCGTAGTTTACATACTCTTATAAACCACATAAAATTTCACAAAAAATTCCAAGGATGGATGCCTTCGAAACCCATCTCAAGGAATGGGCAAATGAATTTTGAAATGTAGAGAAGCATGATATGTCCTCTTTTAATATTGGCCAAATCATTAGCATTAAGCAAGAGAAATTGGTGGCCTTTCTTAGATGTATGCTTGGAGTATTGGAATTTCGATCCACATGTTTTTGCATTTCCAGGAGGAGAAATATGCCCTTTTCCTGAGGAGTTTGCTGCGATTGGTGGACGGGATGTTGAAGGTGTACCCATATTGTCCCCTAGTTCTCAAGGATATAGGAACAAGTTTTGGGATCTTTTAGGATTAACCAAAGTCGAAGTTGACTGTCTCGTGACTACGAAGGGTGTGAGCTTGTTTGACATGGTGAACCGCTTCATAAATAGGGAGGATCCTACTATTTCATATGCGGCGAGGCGCCGAGCCTTTGGATTTTTCCTTGTCCATTGCTATATCTTGAAGGGCCATGTTGATGCGGAAATAAGAGGGGATCCTCGTTTTCTTGGAATCATAGAACAAATGGAACTGCGCAAGAGCCCAGTTTGGCTAGCTTTGGGAGAACCATCCTTGGTCTAGATAGTAGAAAGGCTAATCACGAGATGCCTTATTTGGGAAGTCCCATTATATTTCAGGTAAGAGTATCCTTCTTTTTTATTTTCGTTCATTTTTTCTTTATTTCGTTCGTTTTTTCTTTATTTTCTTTGAAATTCATTCTCCCTATTTATCTTGGTAGATTTGGCTTATGGAAAGACTTCGATTGATCGAGCCCCCAGTTAATGTCCTTGGCTACCTTTCAAGGTCCATATCGATGAGGACAAGACTATATATGGTAGACTTCACCCGAATTTGCAATTATTGGGAGAAGAAATTGAAGAATGAAGGTGGACCCCTTATTAGATGGATCGTCCCATGGTGTCATTTGAAGGCATTGACTGGAGTATCTAGCCTTGATCCTACATGGTCCATTCGTATTCCAAGCTTGGAATTCATGGTTACTATCTTTCCAGAAAGGCTATTGAGACAAGTGGGCCTAAGACAAAAGATCCTGAAGCTTGATACTGTTCCACATACGGCATTGGTGCATACTACTGACTCTTGTCACGAGTGGGCACTCCATTGGGCTCAAAGAAATATATGGTATATACCTTCTCCTGTAGATTCATTGTTGGTATTCGACTCATATACTTAATGGGACAAAGCTAAAACTTTCGAGGAGAGAGAGAAACTGAGGAAGAATGAGCCTATCGACTACAACATTCACGAAGTAGCCAAGGAGAACCAAAAGTATTTTGACTGAAGAAGAGGAAGAAGATGGATTCCGGGTCGTTCGCCCAAAGAAGAAACCAAAGAGGACTCCTCCTGTTGAGAGAATGGTGGTGGATAGAAATGGGAATACTAGACCTCGGGAGAGACTTTTGATAATTAGGTCCGAATAACGCAGGAGCGTCCACCTCGAGGCCGAGACATGAAGCATGACAAGAATGACAAAGGCGAAGGAAAAATGGACGAGTAGCCTAAGTCTTTTTTATTTTTTTTAGTATTTATATTAATATTTTTCATTATGTTGTAATAAAAAGGCGGGATTTTTAGAATCCTAGCTTATCATTTTAGTTTCAGTAAAAGCTTGTTGTTATTATATGGCGTATTACATATTAATGAATAAACATTTTCAGCGAGTTTAAGAAAACTTTAATCGATTATTTCGTTTTTGCTTATTCTTTTAAATTTCAAATGCCAAAGCATATGCCCTTATATTTGCATATTTGAAAAGTATTTTGGGGTTGTATCCTGTGAAGGATTGCCTACATATTCACCATATAATGTTGAAATCAAACCCGTAACATAGTTCGAAATATATATGCAAAAGAATAAGTGTTCGAGGCAAGAGCCAATAGAATGAACATAGGGAATAGGCATGGTGCTTTACTTACTCCTAAACTACAATTAAGTTTATGTTGACGATATTAAGGATGAAAGAAATGCTAAGAATGCAAGAGCAAGATAGCATGAGGGGTTGGATGGCATGTGCCGTGTGCATATGAGGGTCACGTGAGGTGTGTTCTAGCCTAGCCTAAGGGTGATATTTTTTGAGTTGGTCTAGGTTAGTGGGGTTAGAAAGTTCATTCCCGTCTAGGTCTGTGATTTTAACTGCACCACCCGAGGATATGGTCTTCACTAAATAGGGTCCTGCCCAGTAGGGTTTGAATTTTCTCCTTGGGTCTACTGGTAAAAGAGCTCGAACTGGTTTAAGTACTAAGTTTCATTGCTTGATGTGTCGCGGCTTGACTTTCTTGTTAAAAGCTCTTCTGATTCGCACTTGATATGTTTGAACATTATGCAACGCGCGCAGTCGTCTCTCATCCAGGAGAATGAGTTATTCGTATCGCTCTCTATTCCATTCAACTTCTGGAATTTGGCTTTCGAGTAGGATTTACAGAGATGGGATCTCTAGTTCTACTGGTTACACAACTTCCATGCCATATGTTTGGTAGAAAGGTCTAGCCCCAGTGGGCGTCCTGACTGAAGTGCGATATCCCCACAAGGTGAAGGGTGTTTTATTAGGCCAATCCCTATAATTATTGATTATTTTCTTTAGGATTATGACAACATTTTTGTTTGCTGCTTCTACGGCTTCAATGGTTTCGGGTCAGTAGGGTGAGGAATGATGATGCTTGATTTTGTATTTGGCAAGAACTTGCGCAGCTTCTCCATGGAAATGAGAGCCATTGTCACTGATGATCTCGTGTGGACACCTATATCAACAAATGATGTTGGCTTGTATGAACTTATCCACTTTCTTGGATGTTAGATCAGTATATGAGGCTGCCTCTTCCCATTTGGTAAAGTAGTCTATCGCCACTAGAATGAAACAATGTCCTCCTATTCCCGCTGGAGTAATTTTTCCTATGATATCTATTCCCCAAGTGGAGAATGGCCAAGGTGACGTCATTGTTCATAACAAGGAGGGTGGAACGTGTTTCACATTCGCGAAGATTTGGCAATTGTGACAATGTCTAACATATTTGATGCAATCTGCTTCCATAGTCGTCCAGTAGTATCCTAAACGCATGATTTTCTTAGCCATCATTAATCCACTCATGCAAGGACCACATTCTCCATCATGGACTTCCTCCGTTACTTTATTTGCTTTCGAACGATCGAGGCAAAGCAAGATAACGCCTTGTGGTGTCTTTTTGTATAATTCTCCTTGATTTAGGACATACTGGGAAGCTAGTAATCTTATAGCTTGTCGTCCCCTCTTGTCCATGTGCGGTGGACATTCTCCATTGAGTTTGTAATAATTTAGGATGGCTTGGGGCTCTTCTTGGTCCTCTTCCTCATCAGTTAGGAAGTGTATATAGGTTGGTTTCGATCGTCTTTCGATGCACAAGGGCCTATCCACCATTTGGTCAGGCATATTGATGTGGGCTGCAAGCTTCACAATAGCATCTGCAAATTGGTTTTCTTCTCTTGGAAAGTGCAAGTAAGTGATTTGATTAAAGAACTGAGCCACTTCATCCACCCTTGATTGATATGGGGTGAGATTTTTACTTCGTATTTTCCATGACTTGGTGATTTGGTTGATGATGCGAGATGAGTCTCCGTGGACTCGTAGTCTTTTTATGTCTAAACTGACTGCTGCTTGTAAACCTATGAGGCAAGGCTCATATTCTGTCGCATTATTAGTCATATCAAAGTCGAATTTGACTGAGATTGGTGTATGCTCACCTTCAGGAGAAATGAGCAACACTTCGATCCCGTATCCTCTTAGATTGGAAGCTCTGGCGAAGTAGAGATCCCATGATTCTATATTAGCATTGAGGATATTTTCGTCTGGAAATGATCATGTATCTATTGTTTGGGAATCGTGTGGGGGGTTATCTGCGAAGAATTCAGCCACCGCTCGCCCTTTAATTACCTTTAGAGGTACGTATTTAAGGTCAAATTCAGAAAGCATAAGAGTCCATCTCGCTAGTCGACCGTTGAGAACTGGCTTCTCGAAAACATATTTAATAAGATCCATTTTTTAGTAAACTTTGACCGAATAGCTGAGCATGTAATGTCGTAGCTTCTTTGTTGCCCACACAAGAGCGAGGCAAGTCTTTTCAAGAGATATGTATTTTCTCTCGTATCCCAAGAATTTATTACTGAGATAGTAGACGGCTCGTTCCTCTTTCCCTACTGTTTGAGCGAGCATAGCTCCCATGATTGTTTCCGTGACCGTGAGGTATAGGGACAAAGGTTGACCCTTCTGTTGAGGCATGAGCACAAGTGGTTTGGCCAAAATCTCCTTGATTTTTTTGAATGCTTTCTGACAATCATCATCCCACAAGGTGTGGTCTGTCTTTTTGAGCTTTTTGAATATTGGTTCACAAATCGTGGTGAGATTGGAAATGTAGCGGCTTATGTATTGCACCTTTTCAAAAAATCCTTGAATTTCTTTCTCCGTCTGCGGTTGCGGCATTTCAATGAGAGCCTTGATCTTAGATGGATCAATCTCTATCCCTTGTTGACTCACGATGTAACCCAACAACTTCCCGGATGTTACCCCAAATGCACACTTCTGAGGATTGAGTCTCATGTTGTATTTGCAAAGTCTAAGGAAGAACTCGCCAAGATTAGCAATGTGACCCTTTCTATATTTGGATTTAACGATCATGTCATCGACATATACTTCCACTTCCTTATGCATTATGTCGTGTAGCAAGGTTGTAGCAGTGCGTTGATACATTGCACTTGTGTTGATTAACCCGAAAGGCATGACAGTGTAATAATAGGTTCCCCATTTAGTGACAAATGCGGTTTTATACATATCTTTTTCAGCCATCTTAATCTGATTATATCCTGCGTATCCGTCCATGAAGGATAGAAGCGCGTGGTCAGCTGTATTGTGTATTAATATGTCGATGTGTGGCAAAGGAAATTCATCTTGTGAGCTAGCTTTATTCAGATCTCTAAAATTAACACAAACCCAGATTTTCCCATCTTTTTTAGGCACGGGGACTATGTTATCCGCCTAGTCAAAATACTCAGAAACTATGGTGAACTCTGCTTTGAATTGCTTGTCTACCTCTTCTTTGATCTTAAGGCCCCATTTTGTTCTCATTCTGTGGAGCTTTTGTTTAACTGGTTTGAACCCTGGCTTGATTGGGTTACGATGTTCGGCAATATCCCTGTCTATCCCTGACATGTCTTTATAGGACCAAGTGAAGACATCTTTGAACTCGTGTAGAAGATTGACGAAAAGAGCTTTTTCAGTTGAGTTTAAGGTGGTCCCTATCCTAAGTTATTTAGGTTCAAGGTCTGTCCCCACATCAATTGGTTCGGTATTTTCCATAAATGATGCCCCTCGTTCTTCTTCCGGGATTTATTTTATCAAGAAAAGTGGCAAGTCAAATGCGTCTGGGTCAGGATCGTCCTCAGTATCGTCACAAACAGAATTGCAATCATAATAACACAAGGAGTAAGCAGAATCTGATTTATTCATATTAAAGTTTGAAAACAACTGAAACAAAGAAGAGAACTGATCATTGATCAGTGGTAAAGGAGGGACAGTTGCTGGGATAGGCCCGAAGCTACTGTTACTCGATTCTAAACTAGGAGAAATAAAGGGAGTGGGGTTGACAACAGCAGGGGGAGACTCTACGACAACTTCTCTAGACTTGGACTTAGACTCCGACTTTAACTCTAACTCAGACTCGAATTCATCATCTTATGGTTCTTCCTCGAACATCTCTCCCTCACCTGTGGTAAGCTTGAAGAGTCTTCCTTGATTGTTTGTCCACTTGATCGATTTTCTCCATCCCACTTGCCTTTTCGCTGGATCTGCATCTGTGATTAGAGCTGTGGGGTCGAAATGGTCATCCCGTAGTATCATGGTAATAATTTCATCCTGGGCTGCCCTTACGAATCGATCTTCTCCGAATAAAAGGCTAACAACTTGGCTGTCGAGACATGGTTTTGTAGGGGTTTTAACGGTAGGAACCGTTTCCTGGGGAATGAAGTAACAATCATGAAAAACTTCTATCCCAGCTAGCTTGTTGCCCTCGTATACCCATGGTTCGGGAAAACCATGAAAAGATTCATGCTCTCGCTCTCTGACTAAGTACCCATTTAATATGAGATGGTATGGCCGCAACTGGACGCCTTTATGTTTTCGAGCGTTGGGTTGGGTGAGCATTTCAAAGGATTCTTTGACAGTAGGTTTGTACCCGAGTCCTAAGGGTATCTTTTGAGAATTACCTTCTTTGTAAGGTGCGAAGGTATTCCTTTTAGTGGGGTTTAGAGGCATCCTTGGGAAGTATCCCTGGGATTTGAGTGTGTGGTTGACCACTAAGTTCGAGCGAGGATTGAAGTATAGGGGAGCGAGTTCGCTCTCTATGAGATTTACGACTTGAAATCCTCCCAACTCGTGTATTGGGTCAAATATGACCTAGTTACTGAATACCTTCTCAATGATTTCTTTGATTGGATACGAAGTGATCGTCACTACTTGACCATCTAAAGGAATTTTGATCTTTTGATGATGGGTGGATGTTATGGCCTTTGTAAGCATGGATCCAAGGCCTTCCTAGTAGTATGTTGAATGATGCTTCGATATCTACAATTTGGAAATTAACCTTCATTTCGAATGGCCCAGTGGTTATGGTAAGATCAACGAGACTTACTACTTTACGACGCGTCCCATCGTATGCACGAACACCTTGATTGGTTAGGGTCCGTCTAATTCTTTTATGCCCAGCTTATATGCTGTTTAGAATGGTATGACATTAACTTCAGAACCGTCATCAACCAATATCATTGGTATGTTTTTCTTGAAGCATGTGATGGTGATGTACAAGGCTAGGTTATGGTTGACACCAAATTGAGGTAGATCTTCATCTGAGAAAGTAACTGGGTTTCTTAGCTTGATTGAGTCATGGAGGATTAGGTTGACCACATCACTAGGGGTAGACTCAGATGGTATGTTTAGCTTGGCTAGAGCTTGTAACAAAGCTTGACGATGTGGGAACGAGCTAGATATTAGTTGCCAGACTGAAAGATCAGCCTTGGTTCTTTATAGCTGCTTCATCAGTGAATTAGTAGCCAAAGTGTCATCCATATCTGCTTGAGTAGGGTTTCCTGTAGGAACAGTGCAATTTCCTATGAAGTCGGAAATAGTAGGTGTGGTTATAGAATACGGTTCCTCCTCTATCGTAGTGATTTCATCTTCCACAAGTGAAATGAGGTGTGAGAAATCCAAGGTGGATTCCTCATCTGAGATTACTAGAATTCCAAAGGATTTTGAGTATTATTAGGTTTGCTTGCAGGGGGAATGGGTAATCGACCATCCTTGATCATGTTGTGGATAACATGCTTCAACTTAAAAAAGCTTTTTGTGTCATGTCCTCTACCTCTGTGAAACTCACAATAGGCGTTGATGTCCCTAGACTTTGACTTCATTTCTGGGTCTGGCGTAGGCCCAATGGGTTTCAATTTTCCTTGCTTGACCATCCTCTTAAGTGCTTTGGAGTAAGTATCTCCAATGTCAGTGAATTTTCTAGGTGGGTTAGTTCTCTTGCAAGGTTCCACTAGATTCACCTCATCACTTTTATTGTTGGAACCGTAGGAACGATTGCCAATGGATGTTGAGCCTTGATATCCGTGTCCCATAGTCTTGGACAAGAGTCCTTTGCGAATATCATCTTCAATTCTTGTACATATTTTGATATCTTAGGTGGTTTGCATATATAGGTTTTAGATTGTCCACGAACGTCTCCATAAGAGTGGCTTCATCTGGGCACTCGACGAAGTTGTGTACTAGTCTTTCTCCAACTAGTTAGGAAGTCGGTAAAACCTTCCTTTTTATTTTGGGTCAATGCTTCTAGAGTGCGCATATTAACCTAGATTTCAGCTTTATCTACGTATTGCTTGGTGAATTCAATTGCAGCAACATCCCAAGTCGCTATCTTCTTAGGGTCTAGCTGAAAGGTTCATAAACCATTTTATTAGACTCATCAAATAACAAAATAAATTAACTCATTAATTTTGGTGGATCTAGTGCATGCATAACAAAATGTAAAGAAAACATTAAG
>VHZZ01017553.1:10940-23180 GCA_009801015.1 Silene noctiflora
CTTGCTAGAACTAAACTAGAGACAAACAATCGATTTGAGGTCCAATCCCGTCTCTTGGGTTCGACCCTCGCAATACTACGACGATAGCTCGTCCACTTGCGAGGTTACAAATTTAAAGCTCACATCAACAAACCATGTAACAACTATCACAATACATCCTACACTATAATACAATACCAAACCGCTTATTATTACTCACTAATTACCCATATTACACATACTAATTACTAATTAATTACCCATAACAAAACCACCAAAAGTTAGGGTTCAAATAAACTAGGGAAGGGTAGTTCTTAACTTACTTAGGTGAAAGGAATGATGAACAAGGTGAGAAATCCTCTAATCCAAGCTTGAATCCAATATTATGGTATTTATGAGGGTTTTAACGAGAAGGGAGAGGATTTGGAGAGATAAAGAGAAAGAATGAAATGAATTAGGGTAAGATCCTGAAATTGGGTCTTATCGGGTACTGCACAGTGCCACTCGGTCGAGTACCTCCGTACTCGGCCGAGTGCCACTTGCTCGGTCCACTGAAAGCTCTACTCGGTCTATTGCAGACTCACTAGGTCTAGTCTAAGTCCTACTTAGTCTAGTGTATGACTATACTTTACTCCCGAGTAGTCCCCTATAACGTGCGGTGATCCTATCATGCATCTCGAGGCTCTCGTACGGGCCCCACAATAACCGGGTATTACATCTAGATAATGGATGTCCTTATCCATGGCATAAAAAAAGTCATTCTAGACATAGAATGCCAAGAGGAACGAATCTCTATTTTTAGTATATATTTTATCTCTGATTTGTAATTTCTTTGACCAAGGTTTAAAGTGTTGTCGCTTCAAGAAGCTCGGGTTTGGCTTTTGTATGCGCTCATGAGTGGATCTGGATGTATGGCCTGTATAGTGTTGGAAATGACTATTACAGTTGTAATTCAACTTGTATGTGATTATTTTCAAGTGTTGAAATGAGTTGAATGGGTCAATCCTTAAGGAACCACGACTCTCGAATGCTTGAAATGTATAATGTACTAAGGTGGAAATTCAACTTTCAAGACATTTCCATGTATGTACTTGTTTGGATTGCATTGTTGTTTGTTTGAACCAAGGACCACACTTAAATAGGGGAGGATTGTTTATGTTTGAGTTAAAACACTTACGAATTTAAGTGTAGTCGGGGTTTATTCGAAGTGGCGTCGAGTAGGGTCGTTGCAAAGGATCCGGAGGTGTGGAAATACACGCCCTTGTAAATGAATCACAATGAAATGAGTGAAGAGGACATATAAGAGATGTTTAAAATAGGCTTGATCTATCGATCTAGGTATGCCCGCTATGCACGGGAATGGTCGCGTGACGAGGCAAAAACAGTTTGGGCAAGGCAACAACACCGACGTTTGGTGGCTAGATCAGGCTCCTTCGTCGCGTGGTACGACTCACCTGTTTTGGCGCATTTTCGTGGATTTTTTGCGCGATTTTGTTGCCTATTCTTATAACTAAGTATTCTATCCCTGATTCACGGTGTGCCTTATATGAGAGGTATATATACGGCGATGTTTCATCATTTTAACTGACACAAAATTATAATCACTTGGAAAGAACAAAAGTAAAATACAAAAACAACTTTAGAAGATTTCTCTTGATTCAAACCTAAAACAAGAAGGTTGGTGATTGTCTTGTCCTTGAAGAGATTTCGTGTTATACAAGATATTCGTAAGGGTTGAAATACTCTTTAAGGAGAGCGTTTCTAAAATGTGATCCTCTCATTTACCCGAGAACTTTCAATTCATAGTTTAGACGATAGTACTTGTAGTGTTGTAGTTTCATTGTGTTTGCTTGTAATCCATTGTTGGTAGTTGTAACATGTCCCCAACCGTGAGTCTCAAAGTAGATTAAAAGTAAATAAATATACTCCGTCATTGTTAAATTAGGGCTACTCTAGCACATAATCGTTTTAACACTAAAACGAATCCAAACACTAGCTATCATATATGAAGATAGTAGGGACAAACTCTCATACTATATCCCTGTACAACTTGTCTTATCAAATATTAGTATCTATTTCGCTCGTTATAACTTTAAAATAGATATGCTCGTCTCTGACAAAAATTTATATATGATGTTATAACACCGTCTATAAAAGAGTTGTTTATTTTCGAACTCGCTAGATTTGAACCTAACAAACCAAACATTTTGGATCGACCAAAAAATCTCGTAAAGGCCTAGGATTAAAACTGATGGATAGTAGCGTAGAAGATTGTATAAATGTCACGGATATCATGATCTTCTAGGTCCAAAATCAAAACCCAGAAATTCAAATATAACAAATAATAAGCCATGTCACGTAAGTAATAAATTGATAGAGGCAAAGTTTGAATAGAAGAATGAGGCAGCTATAACTATAAGTCATTAAGCACAGCGTCGTCGTTTACAAACTTTAATTAGGATCATGAAAAAGCAACTCTTGTTAAAAAAAAAAAAAAAAAAAAAAAAAAGGATATGCATGAGCGTTGTTGGCCTGTGATATTCATTAATTTAACAAATTAATTAAAGTTGCGGTAGTAAACCAAAACCTTGCATGTGATTTTACTTGTACTATTATTTGACATCAATTGTTTACACTCCACCAATGGCTCCTATCTTCATTTGCTCATCATCATCATCATCTTCATATATTTATAACCTCACGCACACTCAAATAAAATATATTTTAAGCTTCCATCATCATTTAATTCGAGTTTTTTTTGTACAAATATTCATTTCTTATTTATACCCTTTTTTTATAAATCATTTTCCACAATTTTATATCTACATCCGAAATTTTTAGCCCTCGTTTGATTTCATGTAAATTGATAAATATTTGTCTTTTCTAGAGAGCTAAATTAAGACAAAACCATAATATAAAGTTGAAATGTGAAAGAAAAGTTGGTATTTAACACAAGGCAAGGTAGTAGAAGAGATGGACGTACAATATTATAATAAAGACATGCAGACATGAAAAACATTGGTGCATGTCATAGAATTGTCTTTATTTGAAGAGTTTTACCAAAGAGCTGTTTCTACGATTAAAGTTATTGTACCAAACAAAAGTTGAACACAAAATTCAAGGATTTATTATCAATTATTATTATTATTGGAAGTATATATAAAGTCAGATGGAGAATCAAGAGAACTACTCTGTATGTTACTCCAAACTAAGTTTATTTTGCTTGTCACATTTCTTTTCACCATTTTCTTTTTTTTTTTTGTTCTGTTAAATATCATGTTGTTCATTGGGTACTCTGTGTATCCTCTGCTTGGTGTGCAGGAAGTGCCTGAAACAGCAGCCGGAACTTTCACAACCAATTTTAACTGTTCTTCTCAAAATAATCCCATATTTCATCATGCCAGGCATTCTGAATCATATGACCAGGTAGGTGATCACATCATTTCATGTTAATTTTTCTCCTTGTAACTGTATCGATAACACGATGTCGGCTCTTAACCAAACTAGATGTAAATACACACATACATATTTACATTTTAATACTCATGGTGTAAGTCTGGTATTTGAATAGGAACAAAAGTGGCAACAACAACAGCAACAGTTGATGTTTGAAACCAGCGACGTCATGACTTCAGAAATGACAGCAGTTGACAGGACCTTAAGCTTTGCAGATGTCATGCAGTTTGCAGATTTCGGACCAAAGTTGGCGCTTCATAATTCTCAACATGATTATCCACAAAATCAGCAAACTCAAAATCAAAATCAGAATGTTTCTACAGAAATTATCAACAGAGATGAAAATAGCACAGGAGTTGATCCTGTTTATTTCCTCAAGTTTCCGGTCCTCAGTAATAACATTAATGCTGCTACTAATAATTTTGATACTGCTTTTAATGGTGGGTTTAGCTTCAACCAACAAGAAGAAGATGGTGATTACGATAATCCGGTGCAACTTGAGTTTCTTGGTAATGATACAAACAATACTACTACCACCAATAATAATAATAATAATAATAATAATAATAATAATAATAATAATAATAATACTGATGAGAATAATGGAATTGAGATAAGTGGAGGAGATAAGAATGTACAGTTAGGAGGAGGCGGGAAGAGTGGGAGTAGTAGCAAGAGGAAAAGGCCTCGAACTATCAAGACCACCGAGGAAGTCGAGAGCCAAAGGATGACTCATATTGCTGTTGAGAGGAATCGAAGGAAGCAAATGAATGAGCATCTTAGAGTTTTAAGGTCTCTCATGCCTAGCTCTTATGTGCAAAGGGTATTTTTCCTTCTTCCTCCTATAGTCCTATATATATTTTTCTGAGTTGTCATTCGGCTAAACTGTCGCTCGGTCAGTCTATGTAATTTGCTACATTAATATGTGTAGGGGGATCAAGCATCAATAATTGGTGGGGCAATAGAGTTTGTAAGAGAGCTAGAGCAACTACTGCAATGCCTAGAGTCACAAAAGAGGAGGAGACTCTACGGGGATCAACCAGGTCCACCGCGACCAGGAGGAGAAGCGACTTCACCATCAGCACTGGGACTAGTCCCGCAACCTCAACAAATTCCACTTGGATTTCCACCCGCATTACTAAGAGTCGAGAATCATAATCCAGACGATGAATTAAACCCGGGTGTGGCCCCCATGGATCCTACAGGAGGTTTAATGCTACAAGAAGAAAGTGCAGAGAGCAAATCTTGCGTAGCAGATGTGGAGGTAAAGGTGTTAGGGTTTGATGCATTGATTAAGATCTTGTCTCGAAGACGGCCAGGCCAACTCCTTAGGGCCATTGCTGCTCTTGAGGATTTGCGGTTAACCATTCTTCATACCAATATCACTACTATTGAGCAAACTGTTCTCTATTCTTTTAATGTCAAGGTATATTCTTAACTCACAAAAATGCACATTAATTAGCTAACCTATTTAATATAAACTCCTTGGTGATATATACTAACCTCTGTATTTCCATTTTCTTTCCGCTTCTCAAATTTACCCGTGTTCACTTGTATGATTTTGTAGGTTGGGAGTGAAGCAAGTTTTACAGCAGAGGATATAGCTAACTCTGTACAACAAATATTTACATTTATACATGCCAACACAGATATTATTTAGTTTAGTGTTTAATTCATATGAACAATTTAATTATTATCTTATTTATTTCTCTTTGATGTTCCAATGTTACTCGACGTTGTAACCATATAGATAGTTGGATAAATTTGTATTTGTATTGTACACTAAAATGCTGCTGGTAGCTTCTGTGTTACATTTACCCCCTTTTCAAACTATCTAGCGCAGTCCAAAACTAGAACTATTCATCAAAATAATTCTTGGTTCGTATAACTTTGATGGAATTATTCATCATCATGTTGGATTAAGACAAAATAGTTGTTCTTCAATTTTTTGTTTCTTTTTCCATGAGACAACTGTAATTTTTTATTATGCCTTTTTGTTCATTTTTTAGCAAAGTGGATGCAAAGCTTTCCCCTAGTGAGTTATGACGTTGAGGCAAAGAGAATCGAACTTGAGACCTCAAATTTACTAAATCAATCATTCACCATGTTATTTAAGTGAATGGATATATAAAGGTTAACTATGAGCTAGTTAATTACGTAGTTAGACGAGTTGGTTACAACTTACTTACAGAGTTAGTTATGTCAACCCTCTAACTTAGTCTTACATATACTCTCTATAAAACATCATTGTACATTTTCCTATTATTTATGGTCTAATGGATTCACAAAATATAACTTTTATATATTAACCCAATACAAATGAAGTCACCATTATAGCAAACCCAATGCAATATTTAAACACTTGTACTGTAAATTATGCTATTGTAATTAATACTCCGTATGTAAATTTTTTTTATCATACGCAACCATTTTAATATTTCTAGTAATATTCTTCCTTAATCTTGTAAAATAATTCCTCGAGATTTTAGTGAGAAATCATGCATCTTCTAAAAATTCTATTATTTATATTCAAGTAATCTTACAAAATGAGAAAATCATTGATCGAGATGAAGCCCCTCTCTCCCCCTCAATTGTATACATATGACAAAAACATGAGATGTGCAATTAATGAGCATGCCCAAATTGTGATATACGAAGAGGGGGAGAAACCAATTAAAAATGATATTTACAAAGGGAGCCAAACCATGTAGGGATGCAATTTAATGGCAAGACAATGGAAACTTAGTTGACATTTTAATCAAAATGTCAAGTACCAATTTACAACCATTGGGTTTAAAAGGTCAACGAGTCCCGTACAACATGGCTTGGCCAAATCATGGGTTGACTTGTAGAAACATGGCTTTCTTCAATTAATATAGCAACACACAAATGTTCCTATTTATTTGTTTGATATGAGTAAATTATTTCATTAAAATTTTAGTTATTTTATCTTTAGATTAGTATTTGCTAGTTTGATACCCGTGCGTTGCAACGGGGTAGTTAAATTAATTATAATTTTGCATCCTATGTCTAATTTTGTTTAGATAAGATTAAAATATTTTTTTCTAATAAAATAAAACATAAAACACTTAGTTAATGAAAAAAAGTTTGTAAGGCTTAATATTTGTATGTTATTGTTGTAACTGACGTACTCTTATAAGAGCTCTCAAAGACAATACTTGAGAGACTAAAATTTTTGGATTGATACCGAAATTATCAACGATACTCTTACTTATAGTCATGGGATAACACAACCTTATGATAATCTATTGATATGAGACAATTCAACTATTTATACGTAGTATATATTCATCACACCTACATTATTTCTCAATGTGGACAAATAATATACTTAGAAATACACAATATTTTTCGCTCCTAATGAGAAAATATTATACTATTTATTAATATTCGTACGTTTTTCTTTTTCTATTTTTTTTATCATGATTAAAATATGTGCAAATGACATGAAATCTATACTCTAATGATARCATTTTTTAAACTACAAATCTAATTATATAATTTTCATAATTTTTTTACAATACTTTTTTTGTCAAATAAAAATAAAAATTATAAACATAATTTCAATATAAAATAGAAAATATATATCATATTGTAGATTGATACACTCTCTTAAAAGCTCTCTAAGACATATTGAAGAGACTCAAAATATTTTGGATTGATACCTAAGTTCCAATAATGCCTCATATTTATAATCATAGAATCACTTCATCTTATGCTAATCTTTCGATGTGGGACAATTTTATTTTTTATACCTATTCAGCACACCTAAATTATTTTTCAATGTGAGGCATAACATACTAAGAAGTACACAATTTTTAATATGTGCAAATTATATGAAATTTATATTTTAATGATAACATTTTTTTTTTACCACAAATCTTATTATATTATTTTCATAATTTTTTCTTAAAGTAAACATATGATAATATCACTAATATATAATTGTCTTTATAAATATTTACTTGTTTATTATTTGTATTATGACATACTCGAGAGATTCAAAAGATTTTGTATTGATACCTAAGTTCCAATAATGACTCTTATTTATAATCATATGATCACTTCACCTTAAGATAATCTTTTAATGTGGGACAATTCAACTATTTATTCGTAATACACCATATTTTTCGCACCTAATTTGAGATCCAACCATTATTTTTACCACGAATAATCTAATTGTATAATTTTCATTTTTTCTTTTGTTACGATATTTTTTTGCCAAGTGAAATGTATGAATTTTTTTATAAATAAAAATTATAAACATCGTCACTTKAATATAATATAGAAAATTATATCATATTGTGGATAGAATGATACAAACTCTTAAGAGCTCTCTAAGATAATACTTAAGAGACTAAAAATTTTTTGGGTTGATGCCTTAATTCCAATAATTTCTCATATTTATAATTATAGAATCACCCATCTTATGCTAATCTTTCAATGTAGAACTATTCTACTATTTATATGTAATTTATTCACCACACCTGCATTATTTTTCAATATGGTACAAATAACATACTAAATAAGAAATACATCATCTTTTTCGCACCTAGTTCGACATTCAACCCAAATTACGAATACGGGAAATTGCTACTTCGATATATGTAATAATTATATACTATACCATTTATTAATATTCGTACATTTTTTCTATTTTTTATCATAATTAAAATATGTGAACATAATATGAAATTTATACTATAACATTTTCTCACCACCAGTCTAATTATATTATTTTCGTATTTTTTTTCTATACTTTTTTGTCAAATAAAATGTAATTTTTTTTATATAAATATTATAAATATTGAATATAATATAGGAAATATATATTATATTCTAATTCTAATTCTAATAATAATTAAAATATTTTCCACTATATTTTTTATATATCAAAAATATTATTTAGGATACTTTCCTAAATTAATTAATTTTTAATAATAAAAACACTTAAGAGTCCTATAAGACAATAATACTTAAAAGACTCAAAAGATTTTGAGTGATACCCAAGTTTCAAATATGACTCCTATTTATAATTATAGGATTATCACCTAATGATAATCTTCCAATGTGGGACAATTCTACTATCTATATGTATTATATTCACTACACCTACATAATTCTTCAATGTGGGACAAATAACATATTAAGAAGTATACCGTATTTTATCATAACTAAAATTTGAGAACAAAATAATACTTCATTCATACCATTTAATTGCTTACTACATTTTCTATTTTACCCCGTTCCGCTTGACTGATTACGTTTCTATATATGAATATTTTTTGATCAATTAAATGACTCATATACCATTGTCTACTTTTATACCTTTCGGTGGGTGGGTGGGTGCCAAAATATGAAAAGTAGATATATCCCATTTTCTTAATCTTTGTGCAAAAAGTAAATGTAAATAATTTAATGGAAGGAAGGAAGTAGTAATTAATAATACAAAAATTTATACTCAAATGAAAGCATTTTTCGCAACGAATCCAAATATCTAAGTTTGTAAATGTTTTGCTTTATACTTTTTGGTTAGATTTATAATCAAAAAATTCTTTTATGTAAAATAAAATTTTGATATTCAAAATATCTTTGTCATAATCTTGAAAGATCTTATAATATACTTTCCTAAAACTAAAAAAGATGATATGAACGCTTTAATATCGCTCGAAAAAAAGTCTCTTTTAATAATATATATAGATTAATTAGTTTATTTGACTAAATAAGGTAGTTTAAATAAAACACTAATTAAAATTAGTAAGTCTTGTTTAAGATAGAATATTCGTCTTAAATCTTAAAACGGGTCAAATACTACCACATGTCACATGGTGATAAAGACACAAAACTTTTGGCATCTTCTAGGTAACTTGTCATGTGATTTTTTATGTATTTGATATGTCTTAAATTTAAGACGGATAGTACCCGTCTTAAATGAGAATTTGTGAATTAAAATAGCATGTGAGAAATAAACTAGTCCCTTTATCCCAAAAAAGGCTACACATACACAATTTGTATGAGACAACTTAACTACACTTGTCGAATTACTAACCTAACCCTAAACTAACCACTTGAGATCAAGTCATAATTGTCACGTGTCACACTCTAATTGGTTGTGTATGCAAATTTTCATGCACATTGTGTTAGTGTATCATCTTCCCTCCATCCCAATTTTATTATCCTCTTTTTCCAAAATAAATACCAAAAATAATTGTCCTCTTTCTAAATTTAGTAAGAATTTACACTACAAATCACTCATTATTCTCATCCCATTTTATAGCTTACCTTAAATCCACCCAAAATAAAAAGTAGGACAATAAATGGAATGAAGGGAGGAACATATTTTTATTTTATCTTCCTTTTTTACCCCTATAATTTATAATACTAAATACATTTTTTGCATGAAAAATACATCCATTTTATACATCTGTCTTGGGAACAGAATAGAAGAAATCTTACACAACAACTAGCAACATCCCCTAGTCCTCATTCGAGTACTCTAATGCAGCATCACTACTACTTTTATATTTCCCTAGCATTTTAACACTAACAACATACCGGATTTGTTTAATAAGCAAATCTCTTTCCTTACTAGCAAAGATCCTGGGATTCCGTTCACACTATATTGCATACACATTAGCACCAAGACACCAAGTAAACCACTCATATTTCCAATGTTTTAGACTTTCGTCCAAAGATTATTCATTCTCCCTATCAGTCTTGCCCAACTCAAAATACCTCTCCAAATCTGGCTGGCTTACCCACACTTAAAGAATATAAGTGACTATGAGATTCACAAGCTTTTTGCATAAACAACAGAGATTGACAACCAACAATCCTCTACAATTTATGCTATCCACTGTTGTCAATTTCTTTTTTATAGCTAAGAAGCAAATGAAGTTATGCTTTTGAAGAAAAGCTCCATTCAATCCAAGTCAGCCTTCTAAATTTCGTCCTCCGGATTTCATACATTAAACCAGCTTTGAATTTTCCTCCAGCAACACAACTATGGAGAAGTTCCTTACCTCTAAGTTGTGATCCTGCGAGTTAAACCAAGATATCTCTTATAGTGATGGTTCATCTCAAACTTTCAGAATGAGAGGTTGTGTTGGCTACATCTCATATTGTAATACTCTTTAAAGAATATTGAAGAGTCAAGGGCAAGAACACCTAAGAGGGTGAGGGAGTGAATTAAGTGTCTATTTAAAATTTTAAAACTTAATGAAAGCTTAATTAAAACTCAACAACACTTTGGACAATACTTAGAAGAAAGGAGAAGTTGATACTTAGAATTATTAAGTTAGAAGTATGCAACAACGATTCAGCAAGTACAAGTCATTGTGTACTCAACTATTGATTCTGTAAGTAAAACACGTGAGTTTGAGTGGCAGCAGAAATAAAAGCGAAGTAGACAAGACAAATGATGTTTTTAAAACTGGTTCGGTCACTACTCCGCGACCTACGTCCAACGCTATTTTATTAAACGCCTTAGATGTAAACTCATACTGAAGAGTTTATTGATCCAAGATACTCAAGGGGAGAGGGGGTGAATTGAGTATCTAAACTTTTTCGTTTTTCAAAACAGAATCCGTATAAAGCGTGACAAAGTGTTTACTTGAGGTTTATCGATTAAATCTAAGTAATCTATGCAAAGGAAACGATAAAGTAAATGAAGGAGACGAGGACACACGGATTTTTGAAGTGGTTCAGTTTCACAAGTCGAAACCTACGTCCACTATTCTCGATTAATAATTTTAGTACCTTTTTACGGATTACAAAATTACTAATCTAACTCGTACAATTAACTCTAGTTGTAACTCAATTTGAGTATCGTTAAATACTCAAGACACTACGAGTATCGTTAAATACTCAACACACTATGAGTATTGACAAATACTCGACTTATCTTACGCTAATATGAAAGTGCTTTTGATTGTTCTTCTAGTGTTCACAAATGAACGAGTAAGAAACAATTAAGCGCTATTATCTTATAACGATATTAAAACAATTAAAGCACGAAGAAAAAAACACACGACTTTTCGAAAATATTTGCAAAAAGAATTTTTGCTTAAAACAATTTTGCACGATTTGAAAGTATGCTCAGGAAAAGTCTCTTGTTTTACTATGGCACGATTTTCTTATATAGTGAAGGCCGCAATCTAGGTTAAATAGGAAACCCTAGATTGTGAGAATAAAAATAGAATAAAAGATTTTATTTTAAATCATATTCTAAGATAATTCTTCTTGGTTAAGAAATATATGATACTAAATAAGACACAAAATATCTTTAGATATCTTTCTTAATAATTTTATTTCCTAACAACCCTAAATAAGATGAGAATAATATATTAAAGATTTTATTCTCAAAACTTAACCGAATATTGTTCAATTATAAGATATTATAGATTTATACAAAAGATAAACTAAAATATCCTACTTGAGGATTTCGTGGCTATCCCGGCTCATAGGCGGCAAAAGGAAGCACGAAACCCTAGGTCAATATTAGGTTAACTATAATTAGGGTTTTGGATGTGAGGTGTTGGAAACCCTAGTTTATAGAAAGAAAAACAACTCATAAGTTGTTTTATCTATACTACTAATACCATAGGTAACTTGTATCTCATATCCAATAGAAGAATTATGCCCATTAAAATTATTTCAATGCCATAACAAACTATACAGCTTATACGAACATTTTCAAAAACTTTTGAAAACGTAAACAATTGAGTCGTGAAAATATAAACTTCGTGCAGCTTCAAGGTTATAGCTCAAGAGCTATAACTTCAA
>VHZZ01017567.1:12480-33478 GCA_009801015.1 Silene noctiflora
TAATATTTTAGTGTTAGACATCACTATAAAATTGATACAAATTTCTTAAAAAATGTCATTTTTAAGAGTAAAAAGTATAGGATTTAAATTGTAAATGGGTTTAACGGGCCGACCCACGGGTTTTTCTTATTGTCCATACCCGCCCAATTAGCTTGGTGGGTCGGGCTTGACCCGCCCCCTTAATTTTTCGGGTAAAAAATATTTGTCCAAGCCCGCTAAAAAATCGGGCCGAGCAGGACGGGCCAAATTGGCGGGACGACCCATGAACAACTATACTTTGCAAGTGATTGCTACATTCATAAGTATGGCCTATTACCAACATATGACCAAATTTCATTTTATAGTGATAAAAGTGGGCACGCGGTCTGTTGGGTTTGCACGTCTCAGTATGACCCATTGCCTATTTTAGCATGACACATGATTGGCAAAGGCCCAATGCCATTTTAGCGCGACACATGATTGACACAGTACAACACGCCATGGGCTGCATGCCGTGCCAAGGCCTTTTGTTTAGCAAAAATCACCATACGTAAGCCCAACACGATCGGATCCATTATGGCACGATCCACTGGCAGCATGGTTAGCTGGCCCATTAGGCACGCAACAAAACCAGAAAAAACTTGGTACAGGTGAGTTTTCAACCATCAAAAATTGGCTTTGCAAACTCTTCTTTGGTATAGGTGAGTTTTACATACTTGGGTGTAGAGCTGGCAAGTCTGACTCGACCCGAACTCGAGTAAACCCAACCCGGTTCGAAAATATTGTGACCCGAAATCGACTCGACCCGACCCGATGATGACCCGTAACCCGACGTGTCCTGATTATCAGTGGTCTGAACCCGACCCGATACTGACCCGATTAAATTGATGACCCGACAATTATTAAGCTTTATTTTGATCAAAATGAAAGTGATTTTGTATTTAGATTGATACGTTTGATTTAATAATGAAGTAATTAAACCAAATAATAGGTCAAAAACTAAATTTAATGGTAAAAAATTGTAGTAATGCGATTAAGTAACCGAACCCGATAATGACCCGACCCGACACATCATTTGACCCGAAATAACCCGACCTGATCCGAAAGAGTAGGCGGACCCGATATGACCCAAATTCGACCAAACCCTACCCGATTGACCCGATTGCCACCTCTACTTCGGTGTACCGTGTATGCGCACCTGATTTGGACATCATTACTGCATCCGTGGAAATTTTGTAATGAGAATGGTTTCCCATTCAAAAGATATATACATGACCCTGTGAAGTTCATTGTATGCTAACATGGCCAATAAAGCTAGCCAAGTTTTATGTGAAACCGTTTCACCGGAAGAAAAGTTCAAATGCTCATCAATGTACAGGAAGTAACATTTTTCATATAATTTATATTGTTATTAGTCTGCTCTAAAATGTGAATCTGTAGATACTGTCGTTGGTCGTCAGCTCCTCAACTCTGCAGTTGAATTGATGTCAACGGACTCATCAGGGCCATAGACACGACTCAGGATGCAGCATCCCGTGTCTCTATGTATATCAATATCAAAAACTCGACCAAGATTCCGCCCAACTGCTTGAACTTTATTAACACTGCAATTTTTCCCCAAAAACTCGTTTATTCATTGATATCATCAATAAGAACTTGTGCAAATCGTCTTTGCAAACACGTGAAAAAAACAATAACAAATCTGTACAGAATTATCATATTCAAGAGCAGTCAGTAGCATAGAGAAATACTATTGATGGTTCTGGAGTTCTATGCAGGTATCAATATGTCGAGATGGGTATTGGTCATCTACTCATCTGTCAGACTCGGCTATTTAGAAAATACAGAGTCCATATTCTGGCTTAAAGTGAAGTACCTACGTGTCATACCCATGTTCGTGTGTCGAGCATTAGATACTGGTATGCGACAATGCGAGGTAATAAAAAAGGCAGAGTAACATAAATGGCGGACCAGAAGTCTATATAGGTTCTTATCATACTCAAATGCCACAGTCAACAACAACAACTCAACGTCTCAAGGGCTCCCGCAAGTTGCGAGGTAAGGCACGAGTCAACCATAGTCAACATGATGAGAAAACAGTACTAGTACAGTCGTACTTCAACAGGATGAGAAATATTTCAACAAGATGAGAAAACAGGTGACAAAATGGTGAACCATCAAGTGGACAAATGCAAGGCCGGAGCCAACCATGAAGAAAATTCAGAAATCAAGAGGCTCACCAAATATAGTATAGACCATCCAGGAAATTTTTATGAACCTTTCCGAGCAGCTCTATTTTCAATATCCCTCCCATGCATAGAACCGGCCTAGGTAGATGGAATCGCTGAACGACAGCTTCCTGTTTCACGAACAATTTATTCCATCACCTGAACAACCACCCTGGTGCCTAAAGGGTTTCCTCAAATTGCAAGGTAGGAGGAAGGTCGGAAGGACGAACACAGCCATCTATGTGTCAAATACACGTAAAGTTTATGTGGTCGTATGGTTCATTATCGATATTGCAATGCTTAAGTAATTTTATTTCACATGATTTCCAATTACCAATAAAAAAAAAAAACATGTTCTGTTGAATATAGGAAATTGAATTCATGTAGGAATTTCTACTTAGGGGGTAACTAATCAACTTTCCTCTACTTTGATGGAATTCGAGTTACTAGGGAATTCTAACTCGTGTATTTGTGAGGGCAACCAAAAGTTGCCTACTTGTGAATGAGACATAAAGAAGATGTGTTGAAAATCGCATCAAACGTATGACTCACGTGGCAGCCGGCAGGCTCCATATCTTCTCATGAAATATTACCCCTGAAATAAAAATTTGATGGAGCAATTGCTCATTTTAATTGTTTTGTGTTGACCAGAAGTATTCCTTCACGATAGTTGGAGCAATGGAGCAATCTCCTTTTAGGGTAATGGAAGCAAGTTAACGGTAGCCCTCTCACAATTTTTTTTTTTTTTTTCATTCACAAGAGTCAAAAACAATTGCTTAATATATAATCATGGGAAGTATATTTCTAGTTCTTAAGACCTAAAAACAGTCACTAATGCAGGAAATAAAGAGAATCAAATAGCTCACCTGAGCCATTGGAAACTCGGGTGAAGTATAGGTCCACATGAACATGTTCTCATTATAATGTACAGGAGCTAAGTGAGAATGAATCTCGATTTTATGAGGAGATCTTCGATGACCCATGGAAAAACGAACAGCCTCCGCAGAATAAATCGGACGCCCAGGCTCCCAAAAAGCTGATAAAAGATTTACACACGCACACACATGAGCAACAGCTATAAGTTTATAACAAGCAGATGTCCATGACTGTAATCGTATGAATTCTAACCTCGAAGGGGTTGCACATGAATCTCTGATATAAGGCACAAATCAGCAATCAGACCATAAACTAAGGTCTCAGGAATGGCGGGATCACTAGTCCCTTTACTAGACCAATAAGCTGGTAATCCTATTAAGTTATAATCTTCCTCCAGGGTATTGTGTACTACTTCATCTGGAAATCTGTCAGTGGAGGACGCACATAAAGCTTCTGTAATCTGATAATCGGATGGAAATGACATAAGACCACACAACAAAAGGGAAAAAACCCTATGGTCACTCTCACGACACCCAGGGACCTCATGCGTGCTGATAGCAACCCTTTTTAAGCTTGTCACTCGAATCAACGACATCGATAATTTTAGATACGTCTGGACACAGCTTAAGACAGAGCTGCTTGCATAGTCCATTTTCAATCACTTCAGAAACACCAAGAAACATATTTGCTGTTTGTTAAGAATGTACAGTATATCTCAAGATGGTTTTTTTTTACTCGAATTGCGTGCATATACTGTTAGCCAAACTATTCAGCATACACCGAACATTGTAAAAATGATAACACAAATACAATTACTCCCTCCGTCCCGGTCATTTGTTGTCCTTTAGTTTTGGCACAAAGACCAAGGAAAGAGGAGAGAGCCAATTATAAGATGACAAATGGGCTAAATTAAATGTGAAATATCAAATTACTCATCAAATGCAATACTAAAATAGAAAGGACAACAAATCATTGACACACTCCAAAATAGAAAAGGATAACAAATGACCGGGACGGAGGGAGTAGTATTTATAGATTAAAAGTGACAGTTTTTACATGGTACATCCACATATTTAGAGATATTCCAACTAAGTGTGCTTAGATTAATACTTCAGGTCGGGAACTCAATTCAGTAATCAAATCAAAAGACAAAAATTATTTACAGGACAAAATCAAGCCGAAATATTCTGGATTTCTGATCACAATCACAAATAGTTTCATCCTAAGACAAAGATTTTGAAACAAATTATTTGGCATACAAACCAGTATGACTACCAGGACAGTCAATTGATGTTCGCAATTCATTTAAATTCAGTTTGCCCTGACACTTTTACTTAGGACACTGATCATCAATGGAGCTAGAAATGAACCAAGTTACGCACGATTCCAAAGTTTGCAGATGTCTGAACAATGTCTACTCCAGATATCATATTACCAGCAGATGTCTGAACAATGTAAAATCAAAGTAATGCACCTAAGCATTAGCAAATAAGAATCATAAATCAAACAAAATCCAACACACATAAACTACTCCCTCCGTCTCAATCATTTGTTTACCGTTGATTAAAATACCCGTCACAAAGAATTAAACAACTGATTAAGACAGAGAGAATATAAAGGAACATCAAACACTCACCTAAACAATCAAAACTACCAAAAAATCAACAGAATTTACCAAATCGACGCCACGATTTAGAAACACTACTAATTCTAGCTAGATCACAAGGATCCTCCAAACAGGTTAAGATCTTAATAGACATATCCTTCTCAAGCATCTCCACAAAATCACATGGCTGCTCCATTATCAGTAATAATCACCTACATTAACAAAAAGGTCAATGAAGCGGTGAAACCAAAGGAAAAAGTATTATCTTTCCGTCTCAATCATTTATTTACTTTTTAATCACAGGTAAATGGAGTATTTAAAAATTGAATTGGAACCCAGAAAACCCATTTAAAAGAAAAACAGGAAAGTCCAATTTTTATCAATTTTCAGGTAAAATTAAGCAGAAATATTATGATAGTGTTCAAAAAAAGTTAAATCAAGTGAAAGATTGAAACTTTACCTTGGTACAGGGAAGGTGAAGGGCTGAAGAAAATCCAGAATTTACAGTATTATGAAAATGACAAGGCTTAGTGGGAGAATCTACAGAATTTACAGTATTATGAAAATGACAAAGAAAAAAGAAAAAAAAAAAAAGACTGAAGACTCTACGGAGTATTTGTTTAAGAGTTGTTATTGGTCAATCCGTCGTCAACTTAAAACGGTTAAAATAACATAAATAAATAAAAATATAATGTCTAGATATTAGTAAAAAAAATTGTCCGGTTTTAATTTTAAGACCAATATAATCGTCTTAAGAAAGATTAATAAGTCATTTTAAGTAGTCTTAACTCGATGAGAAGGAAATACAAATACTCGTGAGAAAACGGTCTAGTCTAGCCCGACTTACCCATAAGATGAGCTGATTTATTACCTGAGTTTTGGGAACCGATCCTAGACAGACAAGACTAGCCCGACCCTAACTTGACCCGAACAGTTATAGTTTTTGTAGAACAGTTTTCTCCGTTAGCAATCCAACGGAAACGGAATAATACCATCTTATTTTCCGGCATTAAAAGAAAATATTAACTTCACGATCAGTTTTCTCCGTTAACAAATCCAACGGAAACGGAATGATACCATATTGTCTTCCCGGCATGGAAAGAAAATATCAAATTCACGATAAGTTTTCTCCGTTAACAATCCAACGGAAACGGAATTCAAAGACTGAACAACAAACTTATAGTTTTTGTTGTTTCAAATAATAAAGATACATAATAGTTTAAAGTTCATTTATTGATTATAAATAGTTTAGAGGGTAATAATAGTAATGTTACGGCGAACATTGGCAAAATTCTTCTTCAGCTATTCTAGTAGCATAATGATGTCCCCAGTTACATTTCAGGATGCAATTTCCAGTTTCGTCAACTACGTCAACATCAAACATTCCGGGGACATACTGCCCGATTGCTTCAACATCATCCACACTGCGGTTTTTCACACAAAAAAGCGATGCAAAAGTGTGTTAGAATCGAACAAACCCTTGAAAATAGAGGAGAAAGTTTATAGCGAAGATGGGATTAGTAGTAATCGTCAACAACTTGTTTATTACGAAAAGTTGAACAGTTTCTCGGTCATTTAGTACAGGTAAAGAAACCAACCTCGGCCTGCTAATAACACTGAACTGCAAATTTGAACATAATGCTAGAACATTAACTTAGCAGGCCGACAATGATCCTTAACAAAAATTCCGTCATGAATTGCATCAATTGATTGTTGCTTTACAATAACAGAAGATAATTTCGCTTTATTCCATCATATTGGAAAACCAATTACCAAAAAAAATGAAAATAATTCAGTTCTTAAGAACGATGAGAAAACAGAAACATTAAAAAAAGTAATTACAAAAATCTTTTCTTCTTTTTAAATCATTTTTCAGAAATATGAATTGATTTTTGGTACGTTCCGCCATTCCAACAAAATGCACACATGCAAGTTACGAGAGAACGAAATGAAAACCACAAAAGGCTTAAAAAATATAGACTGACCTCACATAGTATAAACCATCATAGCTATTTTTCTGAGTCCTTCCCAGGAGCTCCATTTTGATAATTCCTCCAATGCAAAAGATCGGCCTGGGTAAGCGAAACTTCTGAATATCAAGTTCCTGTTACACGGCCAAATTGTTTCATCACTTAAACAACATTGTCGAACCTGCTCACTAACGTAAATGAGAAGGGCAGAGTTCTGAAAAGCAGCAGTTACGTCTGCTCATAATAATGTCGATCAAAATCAACGCATCACATTAAACGGCCTTCAATCTTCATTAGGACAAAAATGACTACTATGCACAATTTACGCTCAGCTTTTAAAACCAGAAAACAGTCACTAACACGAAAGTTGAAGAAAGGGTGTAAGACAGTTAGACAGCTGACCTGATTCATTGTAAATTCAGGTGAAGTATACGTCCATATAAACATGTCGTCTTCATAATATTGGGAGCGAGAAGTGTTCTCCTTTTTAAAAGGAGATCGACATCCAAAGCTAAAGCGAACAGCCTTTGCAAAATAAGTAGGGAAGTCGGGCTCAGAAGTCGCTGTAAGATTGACAAACTTATAAGCTGCTATAAGATTAAGATACCATGTACAACTACTATTCCATTTATATTGTTCCTATATATGGTCGAACATAGTCGGCTTTGATATCGTATAACCATTGGACAAGTTAGGCATCATTTTAGGCCTAAGAATACTGACCTTCAAATGGTTCCACATGAATCTCTTTGATAATGCACAGGTTACAAATCGTCTTATAGACTACAGTCTCCGGAATGTTAGAATCACGGGTTCCTGTACTTGACCAAAATGTTGGATTTTCAACATCTATCGAGGAATAGTCATAATCATCCTCTGAGAAATACGGTTCATCTGGAACTCTGCCATAGCTGGATGCACATATTCGTTCTTCAATCTGACCACCTGATAGATACGCATCGAGATAAATACTTAATTGGGAAAAGACTCTATGGTTCCTCTCAAGAACCTCATCGATCTTAAGCGAATCACTTTGACAAACCCTTTCAGGTTTATCAAGCACCTCAACAACGTCGATAATTTTAGATGCCTCCGGACACAAGTTGAGACAAAATTGCTTGCACAGCCCATTTTCAATCACTGCATAAACACAATACACAAATATATTGTCTGTTAAACTCCTTGATTTCAAGAGAATGTCTCGGTTTCCTATCTCAAATTATATGCAAATAACTACAATAATGTAAGCCTTAGTAGGTCAGAGGCGAAGAACTCGATAACAGAAGTTATTCATAAAAGCAGAATCATGATGAAGTGTTCTGATTATGAAGAATCTTCATTCAAAGACAAAGATCTTGCATAAAAGTCTTAGAGGCTTAGATATGCAAAATTCAACAACCGTGTAACCCTAGAAATCGGAATTAGCGTAAATATAAGGTATCATGTTGATCAAGGAATAACTCTTATGCTACATTGATCTATACAGACTATAAATGACTCGATATAACTCAAATGATTCCATACTTCCGATTCTTAGCATCAGAGACATATAGGAAAATCTTTAACGAAGCTTGACATGAACTAATTAAAATCCTTCTCAGCCTAATCAAGTTATGCATGAATCCATGCCTCCAGATTTACCGTTACCTTAACGGCTTAACGGTAATCTAATCCAAATACAACAAGCTCAGCATTACTATTCTACTTCTGCAGTTCTGCATTTTAATGTGTTAAACAATATTGCACCTAGATTATTAGTAAATGTGAATCTAGGCAAACCATTGTGAAGTCATCATCTCTTTAACAAACTGAAATCTGAAAACGCTAATAAAATCGAATAAAAACCAATACACACGTAAAACGCTGAAAGAAACACACAAAACTACATTAGAAATACAGCAGAACTTACCAAATCGACGCCACAATTTTGAGACAACACAGAGTTCATTAACATTGTCAGGATCATACATAGACATGAAGATCTTCATGGACAACTCCTTAGGAAGCCTCTCAACAAAATCATATGAGCACACCATTTCGAAGAATTGCCTACATAAACAACACAGTAAACTCAAGGAGTTCAAAGGGATCAATGAAATAATTAACTATAAACACCAAAACAATAATGCACAAACCAAAAAAAAAAAAAGAAAAAGAAAACAACATTTAGTCTCATGTAACGCGGTTTTACACAAAATTTGTGCAAAACATTTACAACCATCAAGAAATCGTGATCCATATTAGTGAAAAACTAGTTACAAAACTAGACGATTTACAAATTTTTTGTGCAAGGCCGCCTTAGACAAGTATAAATAAAATCAACACAACATTTTATTTTGTGTATAGATCTCTTAATTGCATGCATCCTGATTTAATGAAGGGATACAGATTTACAGACACAGTTTACAACTCTTTTTGTGTATACATCTTGTCTCCGCTAACATTTTTTGTGCAAAACCGCCTTACACAAGTATTAATCAAATCAAAACAACATTTCATTTTGTGTATACATCTCTGATCTCTTACTTGCATGAAACCCTGATTCAATGTAGGGTTACAAACACACATGAATCATTGTACATCCCATTTTCACTAATTACTTCGAAATTCGACACATTAACCAAAAACCCACCAAATCAAATCACTAAAAATCAAATCTTTATCTAAAAAACCATAAATTTAAGCAAAATTAACATGCAAAACTCTTGCAGAAGTAAAAATTCACAAAAAGATAGAGATTTTACTTTGACAAAGGGAAGATGGAGGCTGCTGATAAACAATGCACACACAAAAATCACACAATTATAAACAATTAAAAACCTAAACTTATGTACATAAAATAAAAAGTACATAAATGGAAGAAAATTACCCATGTCTTTATCAGGAATATGACAAACAAGATCAAACTTTCGTCCCCCATTTCACTCATTTTGAACCGTTTTTCAAAATTCTCCTCACATAAACTACGAAACGAGTAATTGCCTAATCGGGCATAATTGATTGAAACGGAGGGAGTATTTAGGAGAAAAAGTATTGAAGTTGAGACAATTGGAACCCATTTGGGATATGATCATCTGTAGAGCAGTGAGTTACTCAAATTAAGCAAACTTTTTTAAGTACCAAAGAAGTGTTGGCGCTCTTTATGAACGTAAACTATGAAACTTGCCATTAAATTCATTTTAAAAAAAAAAAAAAAAAAAAAAAAATTACCTCTGTAAATATACTCAAATTTATTTAAGGCGATTTTACACTAACTTTATTATACAATTTCTCGCTAATTGGGTTAAAGTAGTTCTCAAGTTTTTTTATGTAATTATTTTGATAAATAAAACACGATTTTGCAATAGTTATTTATAAGAGACATTTTGTTAAATATTATTTCGGTTATTTACTTAACTTATTTTTCAATGCTTTTATCTCCCCGCATTCAATGTTTTCGTTACCTTTTCTCATTGAGTTCGTATCAATCCATTTCTTTCTACGAAATGGAGAGAATCCTTGCTCCAAAATTCATCGCGATTGCCTTATTTAGTTTTGCAGGTTATGGAGATTGAAGCTGCTTGAAGTTAACATTCCTCAACCTCTTTTTCATTGTCAATGATGATCCAATGAAATTATTAGTTCGGATGCTATTCGATACAATGGTTCGATAATCTTTTGGTCGTTAATGAAGTCGGAGATGAACAATTATTAGCTCGATGCTCTCCGGTCCAATGAATATTTGCTTGAAAACAATGCAAATATACAGAGAAATATGAGAGCTTCATTCAAACATTTGTTCAACAAGAGCAAGTATCATTGGAAAAGGCGCAACGAATACCAAAGTACAACTGAAATTGTTCATTATTTGAATGAAATGAAAATGCAATAAAACAACTTAGGAAACGGAAAAACATTTAAAAGTTCTGCGGTTCAAGAAAATGATGTAAAACAACTAAAGGAAACACAATAAAGGGAAAGTTTCTCTGGTATAAGAGCTATTGATCTTCTCCATCCTTATCAATAATAGCACATGACACAGATTGTTGTAGTATTGTCACTCGGAAAGCTGCAATGTGGACAAGGCCGCTCACTTGGTGTATCAGCTGATTCAGTCAGGCCAGTGCTGGTTCCGACATCATCAGTTGCAGGTTTCATTTCAATCAACTCCCTCGAGCAAATTGTCAAACGGAGAATCTCCATGTCTGAGTATTCACATCGTATAGCAGTCTCCATGTTCTCAAAGAAGTTACGAGCCACGCTGATTCAAGTGATAAACATTAAGTTAGTGAAACTACAGATTTGTCAAGGGTACATTATTGTCTGTCTCACATCTCATCTTTTGTCTAACACAAAAACATCAGCATTGAACTTTCTATGAAGGTGTTTCCGAATGATCTATGATGATAATTACATGGAATCGTTATTTCAATTATACCCTAAGTCAACTAACATTGAATCGTTAACCTGGTCTTTGGCTCTATTGGAAAGTTCAAATTAGGGTAAAATTTGTATCGTGAATCTTAAAAAGTTAAACTACACTCGATACGAACCTCGATTTGAACACAAGCCTTTTACGGAAATCTTCAAATTGGCCGGTTGGTGCATCAGTACCAATGAACTTTCTTAGCTCACTGGCAACAATACAGAGCTGGTCCATCACAAATGCTCCTTGCCCTGCACAGACATGGAACAATTTAAGAAAAGTCGTGAATAAATTATAACAGTAATTTTATGGACTATTCCAACGCCAGAAAGAAACTCACTTATCAAGTTTTCATAGAGAGTTTTCCTGTCCTCCTGAAATACAAAGAAGTAAAATTCATACACACATGCCCACTTGAATACTCGCTTGCATTCTGCTACCTGCAAGGATGAGATAAGAAAAAGGTCAAAATGAGGAAGACAATCCTTAATAAGGTATTAATTGTTTTATGATATTTATTGTCTTCTTAATGAAACTCACCTGCAACCACGCGTCTCTAACAAACGAGACTTCTTCCAGGGGAAGCCCTTGTTTCTCAGCTAAGACTTTCAGCTGCACTCAGAAATACAGATAAAAATCATGCGTCTTTGTTCGTTATTTAGTCATTAGGGCTAGCTAGAAGGAAGAGTAATTACTGTCTAGGTAATGGAGAAAAATGAAGGAAAGTAAGAAGTAATTGTGTCAATTATCGGACAAAATGTATCATAGACATGAAAAGTTTTATGCATCACCTCATTATGTTGCATTGTTCGAAGTTTCAAAAGAACCTGTTCTAGATCCTGTAAAGCAGAAACAAAAGAATATAGGATCATTAAGAGAGAGGATTACACAAACTATAATTTAACAAACTACTCTGTTAGTTTAATGACGGCCAATTCTCCAAGACTTGATGAAGATACATGCAAGTTACTTACCGTATCATGGCTGCTAAAGTGGGTGAAACTCCCCTGATATCTTAACAACATATTTGTAGCTTTTGCCCGAGTGTTCTCCACCGCAGCAAGCTATGGCAGATTGGAAAGGAATGGCAAATTAATAATAGCAGAAGTGATTTATTGACTAGTAAAAAATTAAGCTCTCAGACTGTTACCTCATTCAGATTCTCTGGAGGGCATATATGGTTATATTGCTCACCGTCCCAATGACCATTGTCAAACCAGGAACCAAGACATGTCCTGAACAAATATTAAAGTATTGAACTCGTTTAGTCAATGATCAAGTACATTTTTGCTGAAGAAATAGGGCAAGTTGTGGATTTACCAGCAAAAGTTGAAGCTACAAACTGAACATTGCATTTGTTTAGACCAGTTTTTTGCCTCCAGTGACTGGTTACATTTTGGACAGTTTCTTATATATGCTACTTGCCTAAGAGAAAACAAATCGCGGTTTTGTTAAGATCTCAAAAATATGAGGCTAACTTTAAACTATGATACAAGAGAATGAGGCAAATACCAGTTTCGAGATTGTTTAAGAGGTTCTCTTCTCCAAGTTTCAACCAGTGCACAACAGATAGGGTGATGGGCTTCCTTTAAACACTACAAAAGGAAAGCAATCATTCCTTCGTGTAACCGAGATCATTAAGCGTCGAAAGAAGGAAAAAGAAGGCCATACACCATTCAATCTAGCTAAATGTAACTAAAATTGCGTAAGTTCTTGATGAGATTAATGTATATCGTTAATATTTCTCTATATTTTCACAATTTAATATTAATGATATCTTTACAAGTTCAATCAAAAGTCAAAACAATATTTCGATGAAGGACGTAGACTTTTCGATTAAAGAATCACACCTTGTAACAAAAGCTATAATTACATTTGCACGTAAACTTGTAGATACTGTCCCCAGACTCGAGAAGAACAGCATGATTGCAGCCCGGCGTCGGGCACCTTCTTCCCTGTATAGATTTTCTATGAGCAAAACCAAAAGAAACAATCTTTTTTTATGTCATGATATAATTAACATTCAATTGGCAGATTTTATACCTTCTTCGCAAGGTAAGACCTCAGGACTATACTGTTGTGAAGTTTCTGGTCTGCTTCTGAAACCAGCAAACTTATGATATCCTGATTAACCGCAGCATAACAGGTTTCTGCAGGGCATCTTAATATTGGCCGATTATCTCTGAGTGATTTCCCGATAAATTCTGCACAATCGTGATGTCTTATTGAGAATTTATGACAAACGATCAATCTCTTAAAACATGGTCTCATGTAAGTATGTAACCCATTAATGCAATATAACTTTTATCAGCATTTGTGACAAAGAACTGCAGTGGACGAAAAATAGATATGATGATTACAAAAATATGAGAATCACAAGTTAAAACAAACCTTGCCAGCATGTGGTACAGAATTTGTGACTGCAAAATATATAAGACCCCAGATATTCAGGAACATGGGCCGAACATTTTTCACAGGTCATCTGTCCAAACAATTGCAAACATGTCAGCTAATTAACACCCACGATAAGATTTAGGCTACATCTACAATTCTGGAAAGAGGGTCCATAAAGACGTCCTGATTGACAAGATTTCATACATCTATTGTGCTCGGAGAACCAAGTCTGATAGCAGGGCTTTCAATGAGGCGAAGTTGTGCTCGAACTTTGGTTGCGTCTGTAAACCATTTATCAGTGATAATTTGCACATCCCTGCCACATAAGATGTGACTTAAGTTTTTCATAAGTAATGTGAAGTATTACTTGAGAAAAAACCATGTTTAATTGCTGCATAAGCTACATTTATCATTCATAATGCTTTTAAAAATGAGATTGTTAAAAGTCAGTCGACAACCCCAGGTTTATACGGAAACACATGGTAACAATATGCTTTATTAATCATAATCCAAAGAACAGATTACAATATAAGTAAAAGAAGTAAAAATCAGAAATGGTCCATCAGTATTTTACCACTTGAAATGGAGTAAAAGAATCATTGCTTCGGCCCTTGAAATTGACAGAACATTGGATACATTTGAGATATCATCTTCTTGGCATTGTCGTATTTGATCAAGGCTAAGAATCTTGTAAGTGCCCTACATAAGAGGATACAGAACAAAATTGAGGGTTCATAAGGGCAAATGGTATGGTGGTCCACAGAAAAAAAAAAAAAAAAAAAAAAAAAAAAACACTACTTCACTAGAGAAAAGTGAACGTTTTGAATCTGGTAGAACGGATCTAGATCCAAACATCCGATCCACCAGATCCGAATAAATAAGGACTTGTAATCAAATTAAAGTTCCTAGCGTTCATTACAAAAATTCAGTACTAAAATTTGAGCAAATCGTTTCAAAACTTGTACAAATAGAGCAATGGAAACATTGTTGTGTACTCGTGTGTTCTAAACCCTCAGTCGAAACACACCCCCAAAATCTGGCAAAGGTGATCGAGACTTGAACATTCGATCAACTGGATTTGAAAATTGATTCAATTGAACATGATCTGAAATCAGATACGATTTACGAAATTGCTGTAGATTCTTTTATCAGTATGTTACATGCATTATTTTTGTGAGCAGATTGATAGTGACACAATTAAATTTGATCAAACTAGATCTAATCTACCTTGAAATGACAGAATCGAATCAGACCCGTGCATGGATTCACCTAATAATAATTTAACCAAATATAAGGACCTTAAAATACTCCTCGACTGATTTAACCTTGACTGAAAGACTTCAAACGTCTACCACTCCTTGACAGTTGATAACCCCCNAAAAAAAAAAAAATTAGAATGTAAAACAGCCACCTTAATCCCCTAGGAAAGCAAAAGATAAAACAACTAAAGGAAATAAAAAAATAAAAAAATAAAAAATAAAAAAATCACATCGCCAATATAGTGTTATCAGCTATAAATAAGTTTTATTTAAAATGAGTTACAGACATATAGCACATACAAACATGGATCCAATATGATGTTATGCAGATTTCAGAACAGTGTAAAACACAGAACATTTTACAAGCCTAGGAGCGAAAATTTTGTGCAAAATAATCTTTATGTAAAAGGACCAAAAGTCGGTTTATGGAAGTATAAAGGCGCAGTTCTTTTCCATCTCAATGTTGACACACTTAATAACTTAATTGGTTTGATGCCTTTAATCGACTATCTACAACTTCACAAATGTAGTTAAAAACACAATTTTATCGATTTTGCTCCACGAGAAATACATTTTAAGATAGACATGCAAAGTAGGAAAAAAAACCCGTTAATTATAGGTAGAACATGCACGGGAAAAAGGGAGAATGTATAAATAACGATAATATAACGAGAATTTGTATATTCATTTTCATACCTTCAGATAGCGAGGCAAGTCCTCCATGTCGCTAGCCCCATCATCCAAGTCCATACTGTCATCGTCATCATCACTGCTGTCATCATCAGAGCAAGAAGATGAATCAGGCAAGTCTCCATCTAGACTTTCAGGTTCGCTATCGTCAATAATGTTACCAACTTCCATGTTTTCAGGTTGGTTTTCCTCAACATTATTAACATCGACTTGCTCCATTTCTTCCAATGAAAGAAGGAAGCCTAGACTTGACAATAAAGAAATTTAAACTCTCAAGGGTTTTTAGGGAACAGAAAGAAGGGATTGTGGAATGTATGAATAGTGGTGGAAAATGGGGCTCTTCTTATAGTGGATTATTAAGTTGCATTAGGAATTTTGATGATTTTCTTACAAATCTGAAAGATAATGAACCATTTTAGGATATATTATATGCAAGTTTTCAATATACATGAACCCAGCCTTACAAAATACTCCGCCAGTAACTTATTAGCATAATGTTACCTTTTTTTTCATCTAGTGGTGATCAAATATAATAATAAATCAGCCTTTTAGAGTAATGTATCGAACCTGATATTTATGTTACGCAAGGTCAATCTGTTGATTATGTTGCAGTTTTATCAATAATCCTTTCGTTCCAATCATATTACCTTTGATTAAAATACTCTTCACAAAGAATTAAAAAGGTGAACAATAGACCGGGAAACTGAAACCAAAGAATTACGAAAAAGAATTATGCATGAGCTAACTATAATTTAATACAGAGTACTATAATCGATACATTTGGTTAAGCAGCTTTAATCTTATACCGTTACCTTACGTCAAACTATAAAAATCAGTACGACTATAGAATGCTAGTTCCGTTATAAATTCCGTTTTCAGACACTAATTAAGAAAATCTTCTATAGCCGGGAAAATATAAGTAGGAATCAAGTAACATATGTACTGTCTACGATCACATTTATACGACTTTTACTAGATTTGTATTAATGACGTTCTCATAAAGCCTAACTATATATTAAAATACCGTTACAGAACATTTGTCACGTTTGAAATGCAAATTTCAAATTTCAAATCTCAAGTATAAAAGTTATAAATATGTTAGTTAAAAGGTGTTGAGTTAAATAGTACTACAACAAGATACTAGTAATATTACATTTACACGATGTCAATTAGCTCCATGTTTACGTAGTTCCTTTAAACACTAACTATATATCTAAGTATTATCGTAGCATACTAGGCCCATCTAAATGAGGTTTGTTAATGATAAAACAATTAACTAAGAAGAAAGTCATTTGTCAAGCAATTCGTAAATTTAATTTAGTAAATTATTTGTGCGATATAAGTTAGGTAAGACAACACTTACAATAGCATCTATATGATGTTGTCAGGTAATAATTGCTACTATTATTGGTGTAAACGGAATCATAAAGGCAGTCATTAAGAGGTGATATTCAGGCTAGAAAGTCATCAAGAATAAAACTGCCTTTATGATTCTGTTTACCTATGTTACTCCGACACTTCAACTGCCGTGTCGCGTGTCGGACACGTGTCGGTGTCCGACACGACACGACACTTCGACACTTCAATTTAGACCACAAAATAGGAAAATTCACCCAAAATAGCCGTGTCCGACACTCCGACACGTGTCGGAGAATCGGAGTAACACAGCCGTTTACAAAACTTAAGGAGGAAATTCCACGAGTCCTTATCAATGCCTTGACGGTAATTTATCCAAATACAACCAACACGGCATTACTACTTTACTTCTAGATTTTAATGCACGTTACAGTAATGCACCTAAGACTTGGAAAATGTGAACCTAGGCAAACCAATTCTAAGTCATCATCCATGAACTGAAATGCCAAAATGTCGATCAAACAAAAGCACACATTTACAGGCGTAATATAGCAACTCAAAAAAAACAATCAAACTGCAATAACAATTCAGCAGAACTTACCAAATAGACGCCTATAATCAGGAACACAACAACGAACAGCAAGATCAGTATGGTCATCCAAACTTCAATATGAGTGGGGTATGAATAATGATGGAACCCCATCAACTTAGAGGGAATTGGTTGGGCCAGTGTTGAATATCCAAATTTTGTCTCTGGTGATTAATATTTTTTTCCTGAAAGTCTTCATCATCTTCTGAGGAATTGTCTTCTCTTTCATCTGGAAGTTTACCAGTGCTGGATGCACATATAGAATCTTTAATCAGATAACCGGGTCAACTAACGTATGATAAAAAGGAAAAAAAAGGAAAACATCTCAAGAAATGTTGCAATCCCAAGCATGTTAACTCCACCAACCATTTCAGGTTTGTCAAGCTGTTCAGCACTTCAGCAACATCAATAATTTTGGACACCTCCGCAGTCCAGACGCAAATTGAGACAAAATTGCCCAAACAGCCATTTTCAATCACTGCGTAAACACAATACATCAGTTTGTTTCTGTTACGTTCCTCAATTTCAAAGGAACTTGGTTTCATAGATCAAGTTGTGTACAACTATCTGAAAATGTAAAACGATATGATCTATGCTTTGTAACTAACACTATCGCCACAGGTCAAGGATAAAACGTCCTTTATAGAGCAGAGCCTTCATTTTAAGGCAAATATCTTGAATCCAACCTCTGGACATGCACAAATCATTAGGGCCCAGACCCTGCAATCCACAATTACGTAAATATAAGGGTATCGTGTTAAACAAGGCAGAGCTGCAATGCCTCATAAACTATCAATTACGTAAATATAAGGGTATCGTGTTAAACAAGGCAGAGCTGCAATGCCTCATAAACTATCAATGACTCAATATCCCTCCCATTGTTCCACTTCTTGTATAATCAGGCATATATATATAAGGAAGATCATTAACGAAGTTGGACATGAACTAAAATCCTGCTTACCCTAACCAAGCTACGTGCTATACACGTATTACCAATTCAGCACAGTAATGCACTCGCCAAACCATTTCGAAAGCACCATCTCCTACACTAACTAACTCCGAACATTTAATAAATCAAACCAAAGCTAACACGCATATAAAGCCACACAAAACACAATCCAAACTACAATACTAATTTAGTAGAGCATACCAAAAACACAATAAACTCTTGCAGTACAAAACAATCCTTGAAGTAGCCAACTATATCTTATTTAAGATGATTGTAAGGTTAGAACGGGTCTAGAGCAACCCACATACCCGATTAGTAATAAACTCTAATTCGTGCTAGATATATGTTTTTGAATCCGTTTCACACTTACTAAACTACTAATACCAAAAACACCACACACCAAAAGCACGAATCTTTCATTTTGTGTATACATCTCTGAACTGCATTGAGCCCTAATTTATGATCTTTATTGGGCAGACACATAAAACATGAAAGATGTCAATTTCCCAGAATTAGTTCAAAATTTGTTGTCTGTTAGATTCCTCGATTTCAAAGGAATGTCTTGGTTTTGTACAACAGGTGCATGCAAACAACTGATAATGTAAAATGATGGGCGCTGTGTTTAGTAACTACAGTAGTGCCACAGGCAAAGGATTCAACACTAAGATGTTATTTATAAAGCAGTAACGCGAAGATCTTGCAAAACTCATTATGACACTCCGGACATTGCATCCAAATTTGCGTAAATACAAGGGTATCGTGTTAATCAAGGCAGAACTGAAATGCCCTATCGGGGACCTAATTCTCTATAAACTATCAATGACTCAATAAGCATCCCATTGTTCACTTCTTGTATAATCAGGCATATGTATAAGGAAGAACATTAATGAAGTCGGCATGAACTACAATCCTTATCACCTTAACCAAGTTACGTACTATACACACGTTACCAATTCAGTACAGTAATGCACTCAGCAAACCATGTCGAAATCACCATCTCATAAACCAACTAACTCCCAAACATTTAATATTTCAAAGAAAAGCTAACACACATAAAGCAGCGCAAAACACAATCCAAATTACAATAGTAGTTTAACAGAACTTCCAAATCAACGCCACGATTCAGAAATACCAGAAAGCATAGTAAAATCAATAGGGCCTCATTTAACATCTTAAAGTCATAACCTTCTCAAACATCTCCACAATATCATATGAACCCTCCATTTCTAAGAATTGCCTACACAAACAACACACCAAGAACACAATAAACCCATGGAGCACAAAACAATCCTTGAAGTAGGTAAATATAGATGCGAATTCTTATTTAAGACGGTTGTAAGGGTGAAAAAGGTCCAAAACAACCCATACACCCACCCAATTAGTAATGAGCATTAATTCGAGCTAGATATGCGTTTTTGGATCCATTTCACACCTATTAAACTACTAATACCAAAAAACAAGTTTTTCATTTACTGCATACATCTCTGAACTGCATTGAACCCTAATTTACTGATCTTAATTGGGGAAACACATAAAACATGAAGGATTTCAATTTCTCATAACTAATTCATAATTTAACACATACCCATCAAAACCCATCAAACAAAATCAGGAAAAATCCAATCTTTAGCAACAATTTGAACAATTTAAGCAAAAGCATCGTGCATTCATGCTAAATACCAAGAGAAGTAAATATTAAGAGAAAGATAGAGAAATTCACACCATTATGAAGAATTGATAACCTCTTTCGACTAGCGAAATCGTAAAGCGAAGCCGCGAAGGCATAATCACTTCCTAAGTACATAAACAGGATCAAATTTCTGCTCTTATTAAGAAAGATGATGATGAACTTATGATTGAGGGAAAGTTTTGAACTTGAGCTATTTCCAACTTAAATCACTTCTAAATAGTGCAAGTAAATGAAATCAAGGAAACATCAATCTATTTTAACACCAAAAATAATTGTGTAAGACGGTCTTACACGGAAATATTCGGTTAAGACGGGTTTTTGATAAGTACTTTTACTTTTTCACTTCGGCATGATTTTCTTGTGATCGGATATTCGGATTCATTTTAGACACTACTTTCATATTTGTATAAAACTCTTTTACATAAGACGGTTTAACACAAATTCTTGTTTAAGATAGATATATCCCATCTTAATCTTAAAAACTTAGGATAAATAAGTAGGGTGCTATTCAACCGTTTTAATCTTAAAAATATCCCAACAATTGTTGTATTGTTTTGGTAATGGAGTTTTTTTTTGTTTTTTTTTGGTGATGATCAGGAATATCCCCTATCGACAGCAACGACAACAATCTTCTTCGAGTACTGAAGACAACTAAGTGTGTATACCCCTCCCAAGTTTGACTTCCATTCGCAAGAGTCAAAAATCAAACCCGGCCAACTTTGGCATTGTTCTAGTAATGGAGTTGAAAATACACAATTTATCAACTTAACACAAACACATATAGAACTAAGAATTACCATTAAATATTAATACAAGAAAATGCAAATTATTTCAGTCAATTATTCAATCCATAAAGAAAAAGGAAGCAAGGAACTCAACAAAAATTGTTCATTGTATTGTAAATCAAAACGAAAAAAAAAGTAAACTTTGGATGGTTTAAGAACTATAGTTGGGCATTAAAGAGCAATCTTCTGGCCTTCTCTGTTTAATCAATGATAGCACATGAT
>VHZZ01017568.1:8936-20086 GCA_009801015.1 Silene noctiflora
TTCCCTCATGTATTCTTTAATATGAGATTTAAATATGTGATCAATATGATCGACAGTTTGTGATCGCATTATTGTCGGGGACACTTTCTCCAACACTTGACCCTCCTCTCTCAATATGTTGTTGAAGAGCGGCAAATTGAGCTTTCATGAGAGCTCATTTCGGATCCTCTTCTCTTGCCTTCAAAGGAGCACTCCGGGAATTCATATATTGCGAATCATTAATGGCCATGGACTCAATAGTGGAATGGGCAAGCTCCACATCAATTTGATAGAATCTACCATTGTTTGCGGAATCCAAAACTCGATGAGACTCACCACAACATCCATTTTAGAATGTAATAGCAAGAAACCATGGGTCTAACCCATGATGAGGGCATTGCCTTTGGAGCTCCTTGTACATCTCACAAGCATTATAAAGACTCTCATTGCCATTTTGACGGAAACCCTTAATTTGGCTTCTAAGTTGTTGAGTCCCCTCCGGAGGGAAGTACTTTTGGTAAAACGCAAGAGCGAAAGTCTCCCAATTCGTCACACCCATAGCCTTACGATCAAGGGTATTGATCCATAGCTTGGCCTTATCCCTTAAAGAAAAGGGGAAAAGGATTTCCCTTATTTGCTCTTGGGTGACTCCAGTTTGCCTTATCATAGAGCAATAGTCACAAAAATTTGCAATGTGCAAATTAGGATCCTGCAAAGGACCTCCACCAAATTGCTTCCTATCCACAAGAGAGATGAAAGCCGGCTTGATATCAAGTTAACCTCGCCATCAATTTGACTGGTGGTGATTCCTTTGGGGAGCATAGCCGCCGTGGGCTTGGAATGATCGGACAAACGCACCATCTTCTTAAATTTAGTAGCACTAGAAACCTCTTCCTCCTCAAAAGCTTTAAGATCTTATAGCAAATTCTTTCTAGCACTTTTCAATTCCTCAAGAGAAGCACTTTGAGCGGCTTCTTTAAGGAAACGTAACCTCCTACGCAAAGTTCTTTCCGGCTCGGGATCAAGTGGAAATAAATCACCTCCACGAAAAGACCTATGCATAAGACAACAATCTAAGGAAGATTGTAAGTAGAGGTCTCAAGGAACAAGTCTTCCTCAAGACAAAGGAAAAATAAAAACAAGATAAAACCGACAAAAAATAAAGTAGAAAACCGTCTCTCCCCGGCAACGGCGCCAAAATTTGATAGGCGGTCGCATACCAATGCAAAGAAAAATTACCCTAATAGCACAAGAATGTAGTAATATGGGTCGAACCACAGAGAGAAACTCGTCTACCTTGTGAATTGATATGGAATGGTCTTATCTAGGTTGAGTTACTTTTTTTTGTTGGAGATTTGGTGATTAACAAGATTGTAAATAAGATGTAAACAATATTAATAAAAGAATGTCTAGGGGGTCGGGTCACATATGCATAGATAAATGATTCATGCTAGATTAGAAATGCATAATAAAAGATAAATGCTTAGGCCTAGAGACACCCACCTCTCGACTTTAGTGTCAAGCCTTAGATCAGGTCCTAACGAACTCTCGCTATGGTTAGGTCAATCTACTACAAAATGTAATACTCGTGATTTTTGGCATTGGACACTCGGCAGAGTACAAGGTACTCGACCGAGTGCCCATGTAGGTTGGTCTATCAGTGTTCTGGGATTTGGGAACTCGGACGAGTGCGGAGCACTCGGTCGAATGTCTCTTACTCAGTCGAGTGTCGTGTACTCGACCGAGTGTCCGGTTCGTGTCGGCTTTTTGCCGGAAAGTATATATATTAAAACGAGAAGCAGTAAATCGTTTATTTACTTTTAAAACAAAAACATAAACATCGATAACTGCTCCCCCTTCTAATCCTTCAATCTGCGGCGCATCCTTGTCAATTGTTGGAGTTTTCACGCATCTTAATATCATAATTGTCGGGGTAAGTCTTTAAATGAGTCTTTTGGCCTATCATATGTAACCCTAGTTTTTGATTTTTGGGGATTTATGTCTTAATTGCCTTAATTGATTCGTTATAGGAGGAGACTTCGTAGAGGAAGCATTCTGATCTATTGCTTATACCGGATTGCTTGTTGAGGTAGTATTTCCCTACTCAGTTGTCTGTAGAACTATGTACAGTATAATGTGACGATCTTGTGATATTTATTGTGATGTGATTATATGATTGTGACGATGTTGTGATGGAGATGTTGGTGGATGATGTTGGTGTTGTTTGTGATTGAGATGTGATTGATATTGTGACTTGTGAGCCATTGTGAGACTCACCCCCATTTTTCACCTCCTGCGTTCTCTCAACGCATGAGGGATGTGTACATTAAGGGACTTAGGTTATTGTGGGTGGTAAGGTGGTGTGGCTGCGTTCCTCCACTGGCAGGGCTACACACTTCAGTGTGTAGTCGGTTACTTGGTGTGTGGTGTGTTGATGGTGGTGGTGACGGTGTGGTGGTTTGTTTGATATGTTTACATTGTTTACTTTATGTAGTTGTTCAGTTAACTGACCCCGTTATTGTTTTAAAAACTGGATGGTGAGCAGTTGGCTTAGCAGGTATTGACGATGATGGATGTAGACTATGCGGCGGGTTTAGTAGGGTGGAGTCTTCACGAGTTTTTGTAGCTTCCGCAGACTTTGTTTAGTTATCACTTTTGTTTTGGTTTGGATTTTGTACTCCGTTTTATGGAAGATTTTGTAATCGCTTAAATTATATTTATTTAATGTTTCATTATGGTTTCTATGATGTTCACTGCCTTGGGAAACCGAGATGGTAGCATCCTTAAATTCCTAGGTAGTCCTTGGTAGGGTGCCACAGAATATGGGGGTGTTACATAAATTTTTTTGTCTAATACAAGTCCGTGCCTCTCGACTTATAGATTGTATTAACAAATTTAATCTAAAGTAGTCATCAATTACCAAAGATTAATAAATAAAGAACAAACATATGTAGCGGCAAATATGCAATGATTAAACATACTAAACTAACATGATTTAAATAACTAATGCATGGCTCCCCTTATTCCCTAAACAAGATTAAACTACTCACTCATTATGTAAATAACAAAAAACTAAATACGTAATGAAATGCATAAACATAATGTAATGATTATAATTATTAAAAGGAAATAAGGAAAATGCAAATGTGAAATAAACTAAATGTTATGAATAAAATGACAAACTAATATGGTAGTGGTAATTGAAATGTAAAATGTAAATTGCATGTAAATGTAATTTTGATTACTAATATGATTAAAGAAATATAACAACTAAATAATAACTAAATAACAAAATGATAATAGATTAACAAAATTAACTAACTAATGAAAACAGTAATGAAATAACTAGAAGAAAATGAATTACCAAATGGAAAATGAAAATGTAGAACAATAAACTTGAACTTGAACATGAATTGTATTAAGAACTTAAAGTTTGGTACAAAATGTAAAATATTCTAAGAACTTAAGAAAATACTAGAGAAAACTAGAGAGAATAGAATATGATAATTGTAAATGTAAGAGTGTAAGAATGCGTCTAAATCGGGACCTAAGGGACTCCTTATATAGTGGTTTAGAAACCAAAACATAAAGAATCCAAAGATCATAAAGTCACCCAACCCCGATCGGGGACAGGCCACCACGATCGGGGTCGCAGGGATCTGATTTAATGGCCTTAAAGGCCATGATTAATGACCCGGGAATCCAATGTTAAGGTCTTAATACGTCTTTAAGCCTCCGATAATTGCATGTCTGGAGGAATCTTTGTAGAATCCTATGTACATTTTCCACATCAAGCTTTGGATCTCTTTTTGGACTTCATTAATCAATTGTTTACATTTTGCCTTGGATAATTACTTGGGCCATTTCTTTCAACACATGCTCATTTCTTCCAATGTTTGAGCTTGCATGATCCAATCCAATTTCCTCTTAGCTTTATGAACTCGATGTTTGCTCTTTTGACGGGATTTAGCTAACAAAAGCTATATTTCCTAAAAAATACGTTAAGTACAAGCAAAACAACTAGAACACAAAATTAGCGCAAATAAACACTAGAATTAGTACAAATAGCATATGAAACCGATCTAAAATAGGGGGTAAAATCATATATAAAATGGACTTATCATGTCCCCAAATAGCATATAATTTTTTATACTAATAGGGCCAGCCCCGAAAATATGTGACAATCTACCTTTGGAGTCTACGTCAAAGTCAAAGTAAAAGGATGGACACATGTGTTTTACTTTCATATAAAGCATTTGAGCATCGCCTTCACATAAGTAGGCTTTGATGTCTCTTTAAATATTTTTAAAGTCCTCCAATTACGCACCCACATTCTTACAACCTCTGACCTAGTCTTTCAACATCCTAAAGGACTTATTTGGACCTATGTTAAGCTTTGAGTTGTCAACTATCAATTTTTTTGTGAACTGTATTTAATTCTCTTGTTTGTGTCATATTCATCGAAAGCATAAATTTGGTATTTACCCATATCAATCCACTTAAAGTTAATCTTACCAGGACATCTTATCCTAATCCATTGCCTACGTTGTTTTTTCCCTTTTGTTTCACATTCACCAGCCTTAGTACACAAACAGCTTTTATACGTAACGACGCCCTTATAAACCTTTTGTGACCCTAATCTAGACATAAACCCACACTCTTTCGCATATTTTTCATATAACTCAATACCAAGTTCAAGCTCATCGAATACCATACCGATTGTTGGCTTAAGATCAATAGAACAATAAAAAATACGAGGAAGGTTTATTGAAGAACCCTCTGCGTCCTCTTCATCTACCTCTTCTACTACATTAACTGCATATGTGATGGATGAAATTGAAGTAAGAAATAATTTTCTAAGTCTATAGTCTACATTGTCACCCATTTAAAAAAAAGTTGCAATAGTTTCCTTGTAAGTGCAGAGGGTTTGGGAACTTCAAGAGAATCGTACCTTGTGCAAATTCGGAAGACACAAATTGAAGAACTTCAACTGCAAATGCAGATATTTATGATATACACTGAGATTCATTAACTTCAAAAATTATGGCTTCATTTGTAATGGCATTTGAAGAAGTATGTGAACCATGGCTGCAACAACAAACGTCAAAAGTTAAATAATGAACACAAACAAATCAAAAAAATAAATAAAAGCCTAATTTTGATGCATCTAAACAGGAACTTGATTCACATAGCTACTACTTTGACGATTCTAAAGACTATCTAATTCAGAAAATTGAGTCCCCGATTTCATGATTTCAACAAATTTACGTAATTTCTCAATTCTCACAACCCTAATTTTTCAATTAAGCCAATCTGAATAACAAAGCCCTAATTTTGATGCACCTAAACAGGAACTTGATGCACATATATACTACTTTGATGATTGTAAAGACTATCTAATTCATAAAATTGAGTCCCCGATTTCATGATTACAACAAATTAATGTAATTTCTCAATTCCTCCAATCCTAATTTCTCAGTTTCCCCAATCTAATTCACGAAACCATAATTTTGATGCACCTAAACTGGAATTTAATGCACATAAATAATACTTTGATGATTGTAAAGACAATCTAATTCACGGAATTCTGTCCCCAATTTCATGATCTCAACAAATTTAGGTAATTTATCAAATTCCCTAACCCTAATTTCTCAGTTTCTCATTATAAAATGATATGTCCCATACAACTTATCACCTCATACCTTCTAGATACAACTCATACTTGCTCTTAAGTACTCTAAATTACAAATATCCAATCTAATATTCTACTGTCTCTAGCACGTATGTCACAATGTTCAAGTCTCATTTCACTTCATTTTTAACATTCTTGCACACAACTTCAGGCCTGGCCAAAAACCCTTCTAATCGACACTGATTCCTGTCATGTCATAGTTTTGCAATCAAGCTTGCCATAATCAGTGCTAGCACCTTCTTCCTACACAATGAATGATGCCTCCAATTAACCCACCACTTCATACACTAATGATATGGAATATCAACCGTACACCACATTGACACTAACTGCACACACAGTCGTCTGTACCTACAGTCAAAAAATAGATGATCATGGCTCTCCTCCTTGTCTGCACATAGATATGAGCAATTCTCCTAAATGATTTGCATCCTCACCAATCTGTCTTAATTCAGCAATCTCTGTTGTACAACAAGCCAACACAAGAACCTATGTTTGGGCAGCATCCATCTTTTTGGCATCCAGGGATACCAACGGACCTGGACTCCCTCAGGTTTCAGCCATTGATATCCATCTCTTATAGTGTATTGCTCTAGTTCATCATCTGAAAATAAATTATATTTATAAACATTCTTAACTTGGCACATCTTCCTCCATGCCCACCTAGTCCTAACCCTAGGTTTATACTCTTTCCATTTTTGATATAAACAACATGTACCCATCTAACCACGATATGATCAGCTTTCATGGCCACCCACCATACATACTTTCCTATGGTGGCAATGTTCCAGGCATTTAGGTCTTTGGGTCCCATTCCCTCTTGCTTCATTGGTTGGCAAATCTGATCCCAAGCCACCAGTGCTGAAGTTTCTTTCTGCTCAGTGCCATGCCCTAAAAAGTCCCTACAAATTGCTTCTATTTTCCCAATAACAGTGTTTGGGAGAATAAAAATTCTAGCCCAATAACCATGTAGATTACTGAGCACTGTTCTTATTAGTACTAATCTACCTGCATAAGAGAGTTTTCTTAAGCCTAACCCTCTGATTCTATCCACAATCATCTCAACCAGGCAGTTACAGTCCAAAATAGACAGTCTCTTTGGGGAGACATTAACTCCTAAATACTTGGAAGGAATTGTTCCTCTCTGCATTCAGAATGAGACTCAATCTCCTGAAATAGTCTGTCATCAATGCCATTATAATAGAAACTAGACTTTCCTCTATTCATGACTAGACCTGAAGCATTTGAAAAATATTCAAATGCTCTCAAAAACAACTCACAGGAAGCCATATACCCTTTGCAAAATAAAATAATGTCATCAGCAAAGCATAAGTGGGTAAGCTGAATCCTATTGCACAGAGAATGGAACCTGAATTTCTCATGCTTTTGCACTACCCCTAACACCCTGCTGAATTACTCTAAACAAAGAGTAAACAAGAGAGGAGAAAGAGGGTATACCTTCCTGAGCTCTCTCATGCCCTTGAAAAATCCAAAGGTTTCCCCATTCAGAGCAATTGAATAGGAAGCAGTGGTTACACATTGCATTAGAATTCTTATAAAATGCTCAGGAAATCCAAGAGATTGTAGAATATCATTCACAAAAGACCATTCCACTGAGTCATAAACTTTTTGTAAATCAAGCTTCATCATCATCCTTGGAGAACAGCTCCTCCTCTTATAAAGTCTAATTAAGTCGTGGCAAATTAGGATATTGCCCACAATATCCCTTCCCATGATGAATGCACTTTGAGAAGGACTAAAAATGTCTAATAAAACCCTCCTAAGCCTTGCACATATCACCTTTGACAAACATTTATACATAGTGTTGCAACAAGCAATGAGCCTGAATTACATCATTGTCTCAGGCAACTGCACTTTAGGTGTTACGGTGATAATAGTATTGTTAACCTGTTTCAGAAGTTTGCCTGATTCAAGAGCCCCCTTGATAGCTGCCACCACATCAGGACCAACAATATTCTAGTTATCTTTGAAAAACTGGCTATTATACCCATCATGGCCAGGAGTTTTTGTACTATGAATATCATGCATAGGTATCTTTATTTCTTCAGCAGTGACAGAAGCATTCAGCAACTCCCTATATCCCTTATTAAGACATTTTCCAGCCTGCATTACTCTCTTATTTATGGCCCTCACTTGTTTGGATGTGCCCAAAAGCATTTTATAGTACTTCTCAAAAGCCTGTTGAATGCTACCAGGCGTAGTGCATAAATTGTTATTCATATCTTTAATTTGGAACACTATGTTCCTTGCTCTCCTTCTCTAAATAGTTGCATCAAAGAAAGCTATGTTGTCATCTCCAGATTTCATCCATTTACATTTTGCTTTTTGTCTTAAAAATTGGTTTATTGCCTTCCTCAACTCTTTTACTTCATGGGCACAGATTCTTTCATTTTGACATAATTGAACATGTATGGGATCCAAAACTACCTTCTCTAGAAATTGCTTCAAAGAAATTTCAGCAACATGAGTCAAATTCTCAATGTCACCAACCCGATCCTTGTTTAAGTTCTTCAAATCATACTTTAAACTTTTCAGTTTAGTGACCAGCTTAAACATAGGTGTACTCCAACCATTTTTCACAATGTTATTGTAATCTGGAGCCAAGGACCACATGTTGAAGTACTTAAAAAGAAGCCCCTCTTCTCTGATGCTCAACTTCAAATTTAATGAGACATGGGCAATGATCAAACATTCCTTCAAGGAGAAAATGAACATAACTCTCTGAGAAATTATCAGCCCACTCATCATTGACAATAATCCTATCCAATCTTCTGTAGACTTTAGTCCCATTATCATGCTTATTAGACCATGTATAAAAATCTCCTTTAGCCCTAAGATCATCCAATTGACAATATTGAATTGTCTGCAACATTGGTCTCACCTCAGCATTAGTAACAAGGGCACCCCCTATTCTTCCATCCCTATCCATCACAGCATTAAAGTCACCAATACCTAGCCATGGACCTTTAACACCGCTATGATATTTCCTCAAACTATCCCAAAGAGCCTCTCTCTCTCTCACTAGGTTGATTTAAACCATACACAACAGTGAACCAGAAAGACTTATTTCTAGCCTTATCCACTATCCTAGAAAGGATACTCTGGATAGTAACATCACATATCTCAACATCAAAGGAACTAGGTTCCCAAAATAGACATATCCTGCCTCTAATATGAAGACTGGTATTAGTGCATATAGCCCAATCATTGCATAAATTAACTCTAACTTTATTCCAGTTCTTACTCTTTATTTTAGTTTCTAATAAACCAAATATGCCACTTTATTCTAAAGTAGAAACCTCCTTATTAATTTCACAAGCATAATTCATCAATTTCGAAAGTTAATCACAAACATTCTAACATGATAATCAAACCCTGAATTCACCAACATTCTAACTGTAGATACCTTGTTTCTTCACCCTTCGCCAGCCACCCAGTGATGATTGGGCCACATGTTTAAAATACGAAGCAATGTTATGACATTTCATTAGTTAGTCGACAAATAATTGCTCAAACAGTCGTGTCAATCCCTCTATTGTCATCTACATGCTGATACGGTCGTTTTGATAGTAATTAGAGTGCATTTGGAGTCTGGGTCAAAATTCGTCTTCATTTTCAGAAACCGTCTTCATTTTCTAAAAACCGTCTCAAAATCTGAGTCGGGATATTTCTAGGAATCCTAAATAATATCTAAATATTTGTAAGATCTCGGAAAATATCTTATTTTGACGGAATAAGGATATCTAATCTTTTCCAAACTCTGAAAACGCGTAAAATTTCGCCGCTGAAGGGGAAACTACTCCAAGAGAGGACGCACAACTTGCTGCCCGCCTCTTCCTGGGCCCGTTTCCAGCAGTGTCCATATCTTTCGGTTTCCTTCCGTGTTTTAATCCTTTCAGAACTCCCACCTCGTGACTAATATAAATACAGGCCTTCGCCTCACATATTTTTCACGTGAGTGTCCGCCCTTCTCTTCTCCCTTTTGCATTCTAAGACCACGAGCTTTTGCTATTGACGCCTACGTTCTTGATCTACTCGATCACATAAGCCCAGATCCTTCTGGGTACCAGTCTCGTTTGCATAGACCGACCAACTTGACCATTACAMCTAATCAATTTTAAATCAAACTTGTTACTAAATCCTTTTTCAAGGGCATCTTCATTTACATCGAGTCGAGCAATCACTAAAGTCGAATTATTCAATCTCGTTTCGTAAACATGTAAGTCTGAGGGTGTATTCCCACTTTGTATTTTATTTTCTGTATTTTTATGTAATGTAAGAATCTATGTCACATACACGTCCAAATCATCTTTTAAAGTCTTAGTTTTTAAACCTTTTTTGATGAGTCAGCAGAGAAACACAGTCGAGAAGAAATGCATGAACTGATGCGCCTTCTGGAACAGTCGCAACACCAACTATGCCTATTCCAAAAGCTCCTTGTCTGCTCTTGCTTTTCTTCTTCTTCCTCGTGTATCCGCTCCTTCGTTTTCCTTTTATTTTCCTTTTATGACATTCTTTAGTATTTATAATCTGGCTAAACCACTTTCTTTGAGTCATATACTAATAATCTATCTAAATTAACAATAAATGTTAACAACTCACGCGTTTGACTTTCACAGTGAGAAACAAACTCAAGAACAAACGCAATAGCTGATGTGCCTCTTCCAGAGGATGCAATTGTTGTTGCGCCTGTTTGGGCTGGTTTCTGTCTCTGATTTGTCTCGGTTTGACGTAGCCTTTCTAATTAGTTTATAATCGACTGTTGTCACTAATATCGCTGCGTTTTCCTTATTTTAATTTCTAAAACTCTTTCGAATGTGTTTGTGATGTAGATTCGTTGTTCATCTCTTGTAATTTATTTTCTTTCATTTTTTTATCTTTTTTACTTGTAAATCATTATAAATCTCCACTTTGACCCAATTGGATGCTAAATTATGTGTCAACTGACTTAGTAAAATTCATATGTTAGGATTAAAATATTGTTTGCTGCATTGCAAGCATATAAATTAATAACATATCGAGTATAAATGGCATTCCCTAATCATTAGTAGAGGCCGCTATCGAGGCGGGCGGGATTAGGTGTTCTTAAAAGAGCTTCCTAGTACGTACCCTCATCCCTTAATCAGATATCTCTAAATATCAATGTTCATTTGTATCGCGATAGTCATTCTAGACATGGAATGCTAAGGGCAACAAACTTCTTAGTGTTCATGTCAGTTTGTGTCTTGACATGACACGAATTATTCGAACGGAACCAATTATCCATAAAAATTGGCGGCGACTCCACTAATGCAAGCTTTTTCAAACCATTCATCGGTTTCAATGTCTTTCAAATGGTAACGGCCCTGATGTGTGGATTTCAAATAGACCTTTTAGGCCTTTTTAGCACACATTTCTATGTCTATTTCGTAGTGTTTTACTACAAATGTCCCCCGAACAGTCTACTTGGGTTTGTTTT
>VHZZ01017573.1:19768-32681 GCA_009801015.1 Silene noctiflora
TAAGTGACATATTCTTCCTTATATGTAATTTGTTGTGCATGCATGAAGATCCTTATGATTAAGTTGTTGATCTATAAAATCAGTATGTTCACATAATGTATGTGATATCCTTCAATAACTTGATCAAAATGCGGTTTTAGGTATGTCCACATCCGTTATATTTAGTTCATGGCAACCCGATCTCAAATCAAATCTTCCTGGATATCTTCAGTGTAGGATTATTCTATTGAATTCAGATAGGAGCTCTTCTCTTGAGTTCCACTTGATCATTACTAGAGATAAGATCGATCTTGAAACAAGATCTTGAATCTTGTCAGTTGATCAATTTGACTATAGAGTCCTCTTTGACATGAGCTTAATCATTGAGTATCTTTACCATCGAAGTTGTAGATAAACGAACTATAACATTGCTTCATAAATCGCCGACGTAATTGCTAAAACAGCTATAACTTTGGTTGCCAATTATGTAACCATGCTTAATCTATCAAGACTAAACAAACAATTACGAACAACGAGTGTATATAGAATTAAGCAAACTTGTCATTATCAAAACATAAACATCTAACTATATGGTCCAAAAAATTACCCCTTTTTGATGATGACAAGTCTCCTAAGATTTGTGACTAAAGATCTAGTTCCCCCTCAACACCATAACGTCAAATTATAGACATAGAACTAAAGGTCATAACATATATGATCAAAGATATAGCACCTAAGGACCTTAAGAGACTAAAGGTCTTGACAAGGAGCAAGCTTAGGCAAATACTAGATCAAGGGCTTTTCTTCCCCCTCTTGACATCATCGAAAAGACGAGAACAAACATAAAATGANTCTTGACAAGGAGCAAGCTTAGGCAAATACTAGATCAAGGGCTTTTCTTCCCCCTCTTGACATCATCGAAAAGACGAGAACAAACATAAAATGACAAGAATAATATCAAGCGAAGCAAGAAATACGAATGCAAACACATATCATAAAGCAAGAGCAACTTCAACGTTAGCAAGCAAAACAGTGTAGCTTATTCAAACAAAGATAAAGTATTATGCCAAAGGGCCGAATAACAATCCAAACCCAAAATGGGTCGAATAAGCATGAGATAATGTTTAAGCAAACTAAAGAGATAGGACAAGGATAAGGCAAAATGGGCTTAGGGAGTGTTTTGGCGCACAACATTGGGGTTCACATAGCCGGGCCATATACGGAATTAAAGGGAGTCAAGACGATCAAAGATTAACGAACATAAGTAGCTAGAACGTTAAGACACGTATCAAAATTGCGCACTTCGAGCAAAGCGCTTTGTTAGCCTCCAAAGTGAGTGTCATCTCCTCCCGAATGAGTCTCTCATCCTTGTATAGGGCACCTACTTGGCTAACCAAGTTATCCACGCTATGCCCGTGATGAATGACTTCATGGCGAACATCACTCAAACTCATCGTCATTGCTAACCCCTGCAACATTACACCCTTTACCAAAGCTCGAGACCAAGGTTCCTTAAGCCAAAGCTACCAACACGCCATTAGACTTGGATACCCGTCATGAATGAGCCCAACTTAGCCTCAACAGCTACCAACACGCCATTAGACACCTTTTCCCCCGAGAAACTCGTAGACTGAAACACCAAATCTGGCTCAACCGCAACTATACCCATTAATTTCATATACTTATCACACATGGCGTACTTAGCCATCACATCATAACTTTAAGTATTAACTAGTTTCTTAATATCCAAGTGATGTGAAATCTATATCCCATATGGTAAGTCTAAAGTAGTCGAAAATTTTTCATTGGTTACCGAAATACTAGTCTGAATCATGCGATGAAAAATCATTAAAGGAAGACTTACTTTTCGACCTTCCATACACGAATGCACAACCACCATTTCGTAGATAGACACTTTGTCCCGACCACTTTTCCTTGGATATCACGGTATTCCATAAGAAGTTGAAAAAGAATTTTAATTTGGGCGAAAACAATCCAGCCAACACATTACTATTCAGAGTAGAATCATCATTAGAGTACCGCATAATCACCATCTTGACCTCATCCGTCACGTTTCCCTATTCCTTATTCAGATTAATTTTCATCCCATCATCAGTGACAGTGAAAACCGATCAGAAATCATCGATGGAGATAGTGACATCGAGACCATTAACAACCCCATGCTATACCCATTAATTTCATATACTTAACACACATGGCATACTTAGCCATCACACCATAACTTTCAGGATTAACTACTTTCTTAACTTCCAAGAGACGTGAAATGCACATCCCATATGGTAAGTCGAAAGTAGTCGATTTTTTTTCTTTGGTTACCGAAATACTGTACTGAATTATGTGATGAAAACTCATTAAAGGAAGACTTAATTTTCGACCTTCCATCCACGAATGCACAACCACCATTTCGTAGCTTGACACTTTGTCCCGACCACCTTTCCTTGGAAATCATGGTATTCCATAAAAAGTTGAAAAAGAATTTCAATTTGGGCGAAAACGATCCTGCCAACACATTATTATTTAGAGTAGCATCATCTTCAGAGTACCGCTTAATCTCCATATTGACCTCATCCGTCACGTTTCCCTATTCCTGACTCGGATTAATTTACATCCTATCAACAGGGACGGTGAAAACCGAGCAGAAATCATCGATGGAGATTGTAACATCAAGAACTTTAATAACCGCATGCAAGACCACATTCTTTGTCGAAATAGAGGCAAAGAAATGAATAACTTCAATCGAATATATGGGACCAGAAAACTGACAGATTGACTCCCATTCTGGAAACTTCAAGAAATCGATAAAGAAATGTAAATCATCAATTTTTTCGTACCAAGAAGTGGGATAGTACCTTCCACCATGGAAAGAGTATTGAAGAATCCGGTTGACACGAGTCATTTCGTGTTTATTAATGCGAACTTTATCACACCTAACGGCCGTTGCATGCACCATTTGCTCCTGAAATAGAGTACGCTTTATTCCTTCACGCACAACCACCTCTTGCACTTCCTCCACCGTATCTTCATTCGCATGAACCTTGTTTTTACCTTATCAAGTTTCTTCTTCTTTCCTTCCGTGCATTGTTCACCACGGTGATGATCAGGGTTGGTTAGATTCATGGAGGGTTGAGATGAGGGAGTTTTGGCGGTGGTGTGAGTAGGATCGGGGTTGTGGGTTTTGTGGTTGCGGCTTTGGATGATGAACGAGTGGACGGTGAGTCGGTTCAGTTTATAGGTTTTGGCGCCATTGAGATGATGAATGTGAGAAGTTGAGTGGAAGACGAAAGCGGTTGAGTGTGAGAAATTTTTGAAGAAAAAGGGGGTAGTTCAAATATGATGATGGTGATGGGACGAGGGAGATAGAGTATTTATGAGGGTTAGAGTTTGAGTTATGGTAGTAAATAATGACTTATGCGGTGTAAAAAGATTCCCTTATGAAGGTAAGAAGAAGATATGGTAAATATTAAAAAAAAAATCTAGTGTAAATATTGTGGGGTAGTATTAGGAGAGGAGAAGATATGGTGAATATTTGATAAGATTTTATGAAGGAACATTGGTTCGTAAAAGAGACAACATATCAAGTAAAAGTATGTAAAACAATATTCTCACAAAATAATGCAATATTCTGCACAAATATACTTGCAGCGGAAAATACGGATACAATCATACAATCTCGTCTAAATCTAGTCAGTCATTGAGACAAGAAAATATTATGATAGTTTAAGTGCCACCGATGAAACCAATTTCCAACCGTAAAGTCTCAAAACGTTCTCTAGCTAAAGCCTTCGTCAAAATGTCTTCCCATTGTTTTTCAGTGCTATAAAATTCGAGTTTTATGTTTCCCTTTTCAACTTGGTTTCTTAGAAAATGATGTCTTATTTTAGTATGCTTAGTGCGCGAGTGTTGCGCAAGGTTTTTCAAAATAACAATAGCACTCGTATTATCGCACAAAATAGGAAAGCATCTAGCATCTATACCCTAATCTAATAATTGTTGTTTTAGCCATAATAATTGAGAATATACTATAGAGGCATCAATATATTCATCAGCTTTAGCTGTAGATAGAGCAACTGAATTTTGCTTCTTTGACCTCCACGATATTAAGCATGGTCCAACAAACGTAGCAATGTCAGATGTACTTTTTCTATCGAGTGAGCAACCTGTGTAATCTGCATCTGAATAGCCTATGAGATCGAATTACATTCTAAAGGATAGCAAAGGTACCATTTAGATGTACCAATTAAATACCTCAAAATTCTCTTTACTGCAATCATATGTGATTCTTTAGGGCACGATTGAAATATAGCACAAACACAAACACTAAACATAATATCTGGTCTACTTGCAGTTAAATGAGAAGTAAGCCAATCATACCTCGATAAGTCATTTCATTGACAAACTTACCATCTTCGTCATTGGATAACTTCTTTTATGTAACCATTAGAGTGGCCATAGAATGAGAGTTTTCCATACCAAATTTTAATATTATCTTTTTGATGTAATTATGTTGGTGAATCATAATCCCTTCTCTTGTTTGTTGGATTTGGAACCCTAGGAAAAACTTGAGTAATATATTCAGCTTCAACGTATTATCATGCTCATTTCAAATTCAAAGGTCATTAAATCTGAAAAATATACACACAATTTATTATTAGTTGATCCAAAAATAATATCATCAACGTATATCTGGACTATTAATAAATCAGAACCCTCAGTCTTTAGAAATAGGGTCTTGTCAACAAATCCTTTATTAAAGTCACTTTCAAGCAAAAATTTAGACAATCTATCATAGCAAACCCTAGGCGCTTGTTTCAAACCATATAAGAACATGGTTTTGAAATTTGTTGTCTAAAAAACCAGGGTTTGTTCCACAAAACATCTTCTTGTAGATATCCATTAAAGAATGCATTTTTAACATCCATCTAATGTAGTTTAAGTCCTTTCTGAGCGGCAAATGCTATTAATAATCTTATAGCTTCAAGTCGAGCAACGGGAACAACGGTCTCGTCAAAGTCGATTCCTTCCTGTTGATTGTACCCTTGTACCCTTGTTCGATATTTTGGTCTTAGAACTAAGTGCCAATGTTTGGTCCTTTCGAACTGTTATACCTCCTCTTGCATAGCATTAATCTAATCTGGTTTTGCAAGAGCTTTTTTAAAGTTGGTAGGTTCAATAGTTGAGAGAAAGGAATAGAATGAACAAAAGATGTTCAATGATCTCCGGTTTTGAACTCATTTCTTCAAATTTCTGAGAATGCTCTCCATTGGATGAGAATCTTTGTATTTCCACTTCTTAGAAATTTGTGGCGCTCTATCATTATTTGAGCTTGAGTCGCCTTCTTGGAATGATTGGGAGTCAAGAGTTGTTCCCCTTTAATTCAATCTTGGGATTGTAGTAAAATTAGGTATAACTCTTGATTCTACATTTTGGTTTGTATTTAAATGTAACACTCCACACTCCAAGGTACCTTATCAAGGACTACCTTAAGATATGAGGATGCTACCATCTCGGTTACCCGAGGTAGTGTAGATCACAGAAACCATAATGAAACATAATTTAAAGTTTAACTTTTAAAATTACAAGTCTCGAAAAGAAAGAATAGAAATCCAAAATCAAAACTATGATATAAGGTAAAACATCCTCATGCAGAAGTTAAGCTACAAAAGAACTGGTGATGACTCCACCCTGCCAACCCCGCAGCAACATCAACAGAAATAACCATCATGACCTGCTAAGCCAACTACTCATAATCCCTGAATGGATCACAATAGTTTGAAAACATAAACGGGGTCAGTCAACCATACAACAATATGAAATAACAACATAAACATAAACATCCAATGTAACCACAACCACCACCTCCAAACTCCATAGTAACCAGTAACTGACTACACACCACACTCCGAGGTATGTAGTTCTGCCAGATTACCCATCGCAACAGGTATTCCTCGCCGCCAGTGGGGACCGCTGTCGTACCACCTAAGCTCCGCTCAACGCATGAGCGAACCCAAGTCCCTTAATGTGCACATTCCCTTGCGTCGAGACCTGCAAGAGGCGAACAATGGAGATGATTTCATTTCTCGCAATGGCTCACAAATCCACAACAACCACCAATCTCCACCACAATACCATTACATCAATATAATCAAATCATAACTAATCACAAAGATCGTCACATTGCAATACACATTATTCTACAATCAACTGAGTAGGGAAAGCCTACCTTTTCGCAATCCAAGCACACATAAGCAATCACAATAACAATCCTCCATGAAATCGTCACCTAAAAATAATAATCACATACTAATTACTAACTACATGTAACACCCCCATACCCCAAGGAACCTTACCATGGACTACCTCAAAACATGAAAGTACTACCATCTCGGTTACCCGAGGTAGTGTACATCACATAAACCATAATGAAACAAATACATAAAGACTAACTTTATTTAAAAGGTTACAACTCCCAAAAATACAAATAAAAACCAAATTCCAAAATTGTGATAACACCATAAGATAAAGTTATGCGGAAGCTAAACTACTAAATAACTAGTGATGATTTCGCCCTGCCAATTCCCGCAACAACATAACCAATGATAACCATCATCACCTGCTAAGCCAACTACTCACCATCCCCGAATGGATAACCACAGTTTTGAAAACAGAAACATGGTAAGTCAACCATACAATAATATACATAGCATAACATATAAATGAGCATCCAATGTAACCAGAACTACCACCTCCAAACTCCACCACAATACCATCACATCAATATAATCCAATCATAACTAATCACAAAGATCTTCATGTTGCAATACACATTATTCTCCAATAATCTAAGTTGGGAAACCCTACCTTTTCGCAATCAAAGCACACATAAGAAATCGCAATAACAATCCTCCATGAAACCGTCCCTTACAAATAATTATCACATACTAATTACTAAATACCCTTCATTAAACGATCTAGTACACACCCATTACTAATTCCCCAAATTCTCCCAAATTAAGGTTTGTACAAACTAAAACAATAAACACATTAAAGACTAGAGACTTACTAACGCGATTGGTACGGAAACGAGAGATCTGGAACCCACATAGCTTAAACCTTGCTTAGGAATTGATGAAGATAATTAGAGAGAGTTTAGAGAGTGTTTAGGTTTTTATAAAACGAATCAGAAACTGAATAAATATTTTAAATACTTCTCCAATCATTTTAATCAAAACCGCTCAATTAATCCGTTTTAGACCGGACACTCGATCGAGTATGCTCCACTCGACCGAGTTTCCCCTAAACTCGGCCGAGTACACCCAAGGCAGTAGCCTGCATAAAACGTACAAGAAAATTACTCGGTCGAGTACAAACCACTCGACCGAGTACGCAAGGACTAGAAAAGCGTAGTATTACATTAAAGTTGTAGCATCATCAGATATAACTTCATTTGCCAAATTTTTGTTTTGATAGGAGATTGCAGTATCATAAACCACTGTCTCAGCTCTATTACCTTTATCATCTGAAGATCTTTAAAGTTCATCATTTGTGCCCTCAATTTTTTTATCTTCTTCATCAAATTATGGGGGATCGTCTATAGAAAGACAAAAATCTGGTTCATCCATAATTTTTTCCTCATCCTGTAAGGGCTGATAAAAAACATTATTCTCATCAAATATTACAGGCACAATTTTTTCAATGCATAACGTTCTTTTATTAAACACTTTATACGCCTTACTGTGATCAGAATATATGATAAAAATCGCCTCATAACTCCTAGGGTCAAATTTACTCAACCGGTTCTTGCCATTGTTATGAACAAAGCATTTACTCCCAAAGTATCGTAAATGGGATATACTAGGTTTTCGACCTCTGAGGATTTCATAAGGGGTTTTCTTTAAAATAGGTCTGAACATAGCACAATTGTATATATAGCATGAAGTACTTATAGCTTCAGCCCAGAAATTACGAGGAAGACCACTTTTTGTCCTATACATACGTTCAACCACACTATTTTGCTGTGGAGTTCGTGGTGTAGAAAATTTATACCCTACACCATGAACTCTACAGTATTCTAGAAATTCTTGATTATCAAATTCGGTGCCATGATCCGTACAAATAGAGACAAGATTTAACTTAAATTTATTTTGAACGAGTTTCATAAGATATTCAAACTCATCAAAAGTCTGATCTTTAGAGTGCAAGAATATAGGTCATACATACCTCGGGTAATCATCTACTAGAACGAAAACATACCTTGATCCGCCTCTAATTCTTACCTTCATTGGGTCACACAGATCCATGTGTACGAGTTCTAGAGTTTGATTTGTACTAACCACTATTTTGGGCTTAAAGGATCATCTCACATGTTTGCTACGTGCACACATATCACACATCTTCTCTTGATCAAACTTGATTTTAGGTAACCCTTCTACCAAGTCCCATCGTTTGAGTTTATTCAAAATTATGTGACCAAATCTTTTGTGCCATAAGCAAGGATTATTTGATATAGCTTTCATACAAGTGAAGGAGTTAGTAGGAACAACATTCAAATAAATCATATAAACATTCCTTTTACGTCGACCTTCAAGAATAATGCTACTAGTTCCCTCAATTATAATGCGACAAATATCAGAATGAAAAACAACTTTATTTCCTTTGTCGCATAATTGAGATATACTATGTAGGTTATGCTTGAGTCCACTTACCAAATAAACATCACTTATTTCATGAGAGAACGATATCCCAATCTTACCGACACCAATTACCTTCTCTTTGTTGTTATCACCAAAGGTGACTTTACCTTCATCAAAGGGTTTAAGTGAAAGAAAGTTTTCGTCTCCAGTCATGTGCCTGGAGCATCCGCTATCAAGTTACCATAGATTTTTTTTCTTTCACAAACACCTGCAAAGTGATTAGATACAATTTTTAGGTACCCAAGCTAGGTTGAGTCCTTTAACATTAGTTATTCTAAAAATCATATCCTTCCTAACCCAGACTTGCCTGACAATTTTTCTTCTACTAGAAGGGTAGGTTGTCTTAGAGGCACCCTGGATTCGTGTGACTCCTTAGTTTTTTTAGGTTGGGATCTTTTGGATTGGGGTTTTATGGGTTGTTTAGGGTAGTGACTTTTTTTTGGTTCATTTACTTTCTTAGCATAATCAAATTACATATCATAGAACCAATCAAAATCATTGTTCTTTTCTTCAACACGATCTGGTTCACTAGTGGTAGCGACATCATCTTGTATAGGTATGTCAGAAACTTTAACAAACTTAATTTCGTTGTCAAAATCCATCATGTGTTTAGCACAGTTTTCCAGAAGATGGCCGGTATGCCCACAATAATTGCAAATTAAGCATTCTGGTAAGTCAGCGTATTTTCTCTTCCTAAAGTCACGTTCATAGGGAGTAGATTTATATTTAGAATGGTCCCTAAGGCCATAACCCTCATGTCCCAATCCCATTTCATATTGTTGTCGGATTGTTTAGTTAGGAAGTTTAGGACATTAGTGATACCTTCCCACTTATCATGAACCTTTCTAGCATGCAAAAGAAGTTCCTTTAAAGATTCAATTTCCTTTTGACACGACGAGTGATCTATCTTATTGATTTTATTGAAGTTGTCATGAAAGTCTTGAAATCTTTTATCGCGAATGAACACAACTTCATTGTGTTGTTTCTTAGTATTGGATAGATGAGTTTTTTTATTCTTTAACTTGCTCATTTATAGAATCAATTTCCTTCTTTTAATCTGAGACTATAACTTCTCTTGTTAAAACCTCAAATTTCAGAAGTTTATTGGCCTTCCTCAATTCTAAGGTTATAGCTTCATTAAGTAAAACCTTGGCTTGAAGATGTTTAACCTTGCATTTCAACTTTGAGGTTACAACTTCGTCTTCATCCTCCGAGTCTGATTCGCCTAATATACGGAATTATGATCTTGAATCGTCATAATTTCTATCTGAAATTAGGTCAAGGCTAATGTTGCTCAAGCAAAGATTAAATAACTCTTCATCTTCATATTCTTCATCATCTTCGGTATCAAGATCTCCCCAGAATGATGCCATCATGGCTTGTTTAAATTCATTTTTTGTCTTTTCTCTTTTGGTTTTGTCTTTGATTTTCCTCCAAGTGGGAGAATCCTTGATCATATGATCAGGCTCTCCACACTTGAAGCATCCTCTATTAACATATGAAGATTTTGACTCACTGGCCTCTTTGTTGAAAGTTTTGTTGTTTGTTTTAGACCGCTTTACTTTAAAAATAGCTTTCTTGAAGCATCTAGCAAACAACATAGTTCATCCTCAATGTCAGGTTCGTTATCACTAGCCGAAGCATGCAAAGACATAATCTTACCTTTTGTTGATTCATAATCATCTTTATTAAGCATGATCTCATGTGCCATGAGTGAACCTATGAGCTCTTGATAGGTAAGTAGAGTAGGTCTCTAACTTCCTCAATTATAGAAACTTTAGGTTGCCGTTTTTTCGTAAGGCTCCTAAGTATTTCCCTAACAATATCCTCAGATTCGAATTTCCTACCAAGGTTATGTTGTTCATTTATAATGCTCGAGAAACGTGTCGACATGCTATCAATGGATTCATTGTTTTATATAGTTAAAAGTTCAGATCGTTGAATCAGCAAATCTATCCTATATTTCTTGACAAGTGACGTACCCTCCTAGGCCAACTCAAGACCGTCCCATATTTCCTTTTGCTGAATTACAAGAAGAGAACCGATCAAATTCTGTAGTGGTCATGCCGTTTTGCAACAGACTCATAGCTTTAGAATTTTTCTTGGCTATCTTGTAGTCGGCCTCATTATAGTCGTCTTCTTTCTTTTCATAAGTAGTGCCTTCAGATGACGCGACCAAAATTTTCTTTGGTCCATTCTGAATAATCTTCCAGCACTCTCATTCATGTCCCTTGATATAGCGTGTCATCATTTTTTTTCCAAAGACTATAATTTTTCCCATCGAAGATGGGACATTTGAGATATTTGGAATCCATTTCACACAAGGCAGCGTAAAACAAAAAAGGATAAACGGATCAAATATCTATGTGATGTGTCCAAATTATGTAAGATTTAACCCCCTATTTTATCTCGGTTTTATATGATTATAACACTTTTATTAGTGTATTTGTGAGCTAATTCTGTGTTCTAGGTATTTTGCTTGTGTTTTTTATATTTTGTAGGAAATAAAGCATTCGGTAGCTTTTTACCGTCAATTGTGCAAACACTGAGTTCACGAGCCTAAGTGGAAACTAGGCTTGATCATAGCAAGAACATGTTGGGAAGAAATATTAGGGTTGATGTCCAAATGTGAAAATGAGGCCCAAATGCAAAGATGATGATTAGAAAATGTGGCAAATGTAAAGAAATGAAGCCCATAATAAGAGTAGAAGTCAAGGCTTAGGATTCCTCAAAATGCTTTAACCGGAGATGAAAGATGAGTTAATGCTGGTTTCTCGGATTCCGTATTAACTTAATGATGAGAGAAATGAGGAAAATTGGATTCCCACGTCCCCGATGGGGGTGGGGTGTCCCCGATTGGGGTTACCCTTATGTGGAAAGTTTACGTTTCACATCCCACCCCTTATATAAAGGGGGTTGAATCCGAATTTTAGAAGCATCCTTTTAAATCTCGTTTACATCTTTCACTTCTTGTAGCAATCTTTCATACTCTTCTTATACACTTAGTTTTCAGAAATATTGTTCTTAGTTTACATTTTTATTCCCAGCAATTCCTTTTAGTAACATTTTCAAGTTATAATACAAGTTAGTTTGGTTATTATTCTTAATTCTCAAGCTCGATTTCCTTATTTCGGTAGCTCTTTGTTCTAGCATTTTCATAGTTATTTCCATTACTAGTTTTCTTTGTTATTTCGTCTTTATTCATAATTGTTATTTGGTTAATCGTCGTTATTAGCATTTTATATCGTAGTAGTGCATTTCATGTTTATGTTGAATCATTTTCATTATAGCATTTTCATTTACATCTCTCATTTGCATTTTATTATTATTCATTTCTTTTGTTCATGTTATTTAGTATCGATTATTATTACCTCTCTTATTATCCTTTTAGTTATCATATTATTATCATTATGTTTATGTTAATCATTTTAATCACCATTAGTTTAACTTTCAATATGTGTGAGTAGTTCCTTTTATCTAGGGATTAGGGGAGCCATGCATAGTTAATATTTTATAAATGTTAAATTAGAATGTCATAATATTGCATATTTGTTTCTATCACATGCTTCCATTGTATTGTTAGTCTTTGATTATTGATCACAATCTTTGATTAATTTGTTATTTCATTCTATAAGTCGAGAGGCAAGGAATTAAATATGTTATGGTAGACCGATCTAGCCATAGCGAGATCTCGTTGGAACCTGTTCTATGGTTGACAATATGGCCGAGAGGTGGTTGTCATAACACCTAAACATTTATCATTATTATGAATTCCGAGCTTAACATGAACCGTTATTTCTATGCATGTGTGACCCAATTCCTCTAGACTCTTATGTTATTATTGTTAATTCATCATTTTAATTAATCCTTGCATTCAATAAAACCACAACCAAAGAAAAAGATAAACCGGCCTAGATAGATTTCTACCCATTGAATTTAATTAAGGAACTCTCGTTTCTTTGTGATTCGACCCCTATCTTACTACATGCATTTGTTGCCAAGTCTAGGGTATTTTTTTTAGGTGTGCGATAGCGTATCACTACGCGATTAGACAATCAAGAGCATGAGGCTCTGATACCAATTGAAGAGTCTATCGAACCGAAATACTCGTGTTGGAAAACATGTTACAMATATCACATATGTTTGTTTAAAGTTTTAGTCATAAAAACTTAAGGATCTTATGCATGCAAAACAATTACATAAGATTTAAAGAAATCGATTTT
>VHZZ01017584.1:6102-20673 GCA_009801015.1 Silene noctiflora
CCAAAATCAGCAAGAGGCCAATGGCAATGTGGATGCTAATGCTAACCATCCCGCTCATCAAGGGCATCCCCAAGGAAGTTTCTCTTGGATAGCAAGTCAAATGTCAAGAAGCAATGCCAAGACTTATGGAGGAGAAGTTGACCCGGTAGCGCTCTCCGAGTGGTTCCGCAACATGGAAAATAGCTTCGCGCTTTATGAAGTTGAGGAGCATGACAAAGTGAAGCTCGCATCTCACTTCCTTGTGAGGGAGGCCGACCGTTGGTTGTCATTGATGGGACCAACCGCTACTAGAGATCCATTTGTGGAGTGGAGCCGTTTCAAGACAATGGTGGAGACCCGCTTCTACCCAAAAGATTTCAAGCATTAAAGGCTAAAGGAATTCATTGATTTCAAGCAAGGGAGGTTGTCCGTGCAAAAGTTTACCGATAAATTCAATGATCTCGCCCATTTTGCTTCAAAGTATGTGAAGGATGAAGAAGAMCGGGTGTATTTCTTCAAAGTCAAGCTCAACCCCAATTTCTGGCTCTAACCAAAGTCGCACATGGACCAATGAGTGCTGATGTGATTAAGGAGAAACAAATCCATGACGTGGTGGGCATCCCTGCGCTAAATCTCGAGGGCTAGGTGGAGGATATCATAGTGGAAGAGAGTGAGGTCATTCCCACATCGAGTTTGGAAGTTATTGAAGAGGAACCATTTGGGCTGCTTCATTTTACTGCTGAAGAAGTAAAATTGGAGCTGGATTACTAGAAAAACTCTATTTATTGCTTCATCATAGGAGCTAATCCATCCAGGGAAATTATGGATGGTTACATCAGACGATTATGGGTACATCATCAGGTAGACAAACTCTCTTTCCTTCCTACTAGAGTATTCAATGTTAGATTTAAGTCAAGCTGCTAGAGAGGTTGTGTTGCGACAGGGTCATTTCCTGTTTGACAATAAGCCACTCATAATTAAGCCTCGGACTCCTAATGTAGAACTTGTTAGTAAAATCAGTGCATGTCTTGGTTAAACTTTATCGTCTTCCCTTGAAATTTTAGGGGAAGGGCATTGCTAGGATTTCAGGGTTATTAGGGGACTATATTAAGTGTGATATGGCTACTGAGGAGAATATTAGAATAGGTGTCATAAGGGTGGAAGGATTTGGATATTGTGGAACCCAATTATTTTTCAAATTGACTTTATGATTATTCTGCCCAATGCATTAACATGAATGTTACTGAAATAGCTACTTCTAAGGTTTTCTATGTCCACTTTCAAGGCTCTTCTCTTTGATCCTCCTGTTTTAGATCAGTATTCAGTTGTCGTAGGTTATCAATGGATTAAACCTGCTGGTGTCAAGGTGAGTTGGTATCCCTGGGTTGCTAATAATGGTTGATCCCTAGACAGGCTTTCATAAGCTGGTTAGTGGCTCACACTCGACTACTTACCCAAGACAGACTGATGAGGATAAATATCATTCATACCAACTGTTGTTACCTCTGTGGGCTTAAGGAGGAGTGTCACAACCATCTCTTTTTTCAATGTACTTTCAACAAGCATTGTAAACAGATGGTGGCTGATTGGTGTCTGACTGAGCTACCTGATAAGGATTGTATCACTTGGTGGGTGAATTGGTATCAAGTTTCTGCTAGCATGAAGAAGGCAGTGGTTGTGCTTATGGCCAGTCTTATTGTTCATATTAAGAATTGCAGGAATCAGAGCAGAATTGAGGGGTTTGTGCAGCATCTAAGCATTGTGTGTGCTTTGGTTAAGAATGACTTTATCATGCGTATGGGACAGCTTGACATGCATACTAGAGATATGAGGGTATAAGATTGGTTTGAATCTATTACTTCTCACTGAATTTTTGCAATAGTTATTGGCATGATTGAAGTATTGTAGATGTTGTAAGGGACTTTATTTGATCAATGAATTACTTACATTTTTCCAAAAAAAAAAAAAAGGTTTTCTATGTCTCGATGGTATATGTATTTAATGGTTTACAAGACAGGAGAGCCTTATGGGATCAACTTATCAAATTTGCCTCCACTATTAATGATCCTTGGATGGTTGGAGGAGACTTTAAACTGTGTGTTGCCTCACTCTGAAAGACTAAGAAGGTCTATTACTGATGCTGAGATAGATGAGTTTCAGAGTTGTCTGGATATCTGTGGCCTGGTTGATAGTCCTACTAAGGGGGCTTATTACACCTGGAACAACAAGAAAGATGTCAGTACCAGGGTGTTCAACACATAAGACAAAGTGTTGATAAATAAGGATTGGATTGTAAGAATGAATGACATGTATTTCCATTTCTTGTCTGAAGGGAACTTTGATCACACTCCATGCTTAATTAAAAGCTATGATCAACAAGATGTTTTTAAGAGACCATTTAAATACTATAACATATGGGGTAAGGATAACAGATACATTCCAAACCTCACAAAGTGGTGGACTGAGCATATTCAAGGCACCAAGATGTTTAGAGTGGTCACAAAGCTTAAAATGTTGGAAATGCACCCCATGAATTTCAATAAAACCTACTTTGAAGATATTGAAAGTAATACTATGAGGGCACTAAAGCATCTGGGAGACATTCAAATGAAACTTGCTGACAACCCTAGAGATGCACATTGGTTGATTGTGGAAAAACAGGAAAGATAAGACTACAATCATCTACAAAATGCCTGCAATTTGTTCCTCAGTCAGAAGGCTAAGGTTGCTTGGATAAAAAATGGGGATAACAACACCAAGTATTTTCATGTAGTTATCAGAAGCATAGTCATGAGGAATCAAGTTCTTAGCATCAAGGATAGTAGAGGTATTGAGTACACTGATCCTCAAGCAATTAAAGATGCTTTCCTTGGTTACTATACGAGTTTATTGGGAACCAATTTATAGACTGACAAGGTCAATGTTCAGATAATTAGACAAGGACAGGTGTGTGATACTGATCAGAAAAAAATTCTCATGCTTCCCGTGTTTAAGTTGGAAATCAAAGAAGCCATTTTCTCTATCCCTGAGCATAAAGCCCCTGGTCCAGATGGGTATTCTAGTGCTTTTTTTAAGGACTCTTGGGGAATAATTGGAGATGAAATTTGTGATGCAGTGCAAGACTTCTTTAGAACTGGAAAATTCCTTAAACAACTAAATACTACAATTATTACCCTTATTCCTAAATGCAAAATGCCTACCCATGTTCACCAGTTCAGGCCCATTGCATGTTGCAATGTCCTGTACAAATGTATTTCAAAAATTGTATGCACAAGACTAGCTAGAATGTTTCCTAAGTGGGTGAGCATAAACCAAGAGGGGTTCATAAAAGGGAGGAGAATATTTGAGAACATAATGGTTTGTCAAGATTTAATAAGATTGTACAATAGACAATCTTGCCCTCCTAAATGAATGTTTAAGCTAGATCTAATGAAAGCTTATGATTCTGTTAGCTGACAGTTTTTAGTTGAGATACTGGAAGCCTTTAATATTTCAACTCATTTCAGAGGCTTAATTATGGAATGTGTGAGCAGTGCGTAGAGCCTATGGATCTGAAATACTCGAGAGAGAGAGAGAGAGAGGGGGGGGGGGGGGGGGGGGGGGGGGTTGAATTGAATATTTAAAATTTTTCGATTCTTATAAAACGAGATATATTAATTAATTGATAAAAGTTTATTGATTAAACTTCAATCAATTGATTAATTGCTTGTAGCGTTAAAAGTAAAAGCTGAAAAACGAACGATGCAAACGACACAAGAGATTTTTGAAGTGTTTTAGTTTCACAAGTTGAAAACTACGTTCACTATTCTCGATTAATAATTTTAGTATCTTTCTACGGATTACAAAATTAACAACCCAACTCGTATAACTAACTCTAGTTGTAACTCTATTTGAGTATTGCTAAATACTTGACTATCTTACGCTAATAAAAAAGTATTGATTGTTCTATTAATGTTCACACAATTGAACGAATAAGAAACAAATCTAGCACTATGTTTAATAATGTAATTCTTAAGAAATAACTCTCGATATGGAACACGACTTTTCAAGAATATTTTTTAATGCAAAACATTTACTCGATAAAGAAACCCTAGGAGAGCCATCAAAGCTGTGTAACTTGAAGAGCAAGAAGGAAATCTAATCTTCTTATTTTAATTCAATAAAACCTTGTTAATAATTTAGAATAAATCAAAATAAAGATAAAGATATTTGAATATCTCTAAATATTACTTATTCTAGATTTAACCCTAATTGTTTACTTGTACAAGGGTTTTCAAATAAGGAGGCAACGACCATAAGCCCACTATCCATATTTTCGAAACCCTAGAGAGTACTAGGTTAGAAGAACTAGATTGGGGTATTTACAAGGATAAGGGAAAGGCCTAGATAGAATGACAACTCATAAGCTGTTTTTCTAATAAATAGGAAATTCATAATCCATGTCAACCTTTATGAATTTAACCCTCATTCTAATATAAATACTATTTTGAAAGATTTAAAAGCTTTGAAACACAAAAGAACTGATTTTGACTTTCAAAAACGTTATGTGCATATTGCAACTCAAGGTTATATGTCAATGACTATAACATTAAGGTTGATGAGTAAAGTTATAGGTAAAATAAGTATAACTTTACTTTGCAAAAATTACTTCCAAAAAAACCGTTATCAAAAGAAGACCTATACTAGCTAATCTTCCTGGATATCTTCAGTATATGGATCATATCTTCATCTTGATCACGAGCTCTTCATCTTGAGCTATTTAAGATTTAGTCTTGTCTTTGCTTGAATATTTATCAAGGACGAAGTCAAGCCAATTGCAATATCGCTTTATGAGTCTTCAAAGTTATAGTCAAACTAACTATAACTTTTCTTTCTTAAGTTGTTATCATATTCAATCTATTCAAGATTGAACAAACGATTACAAGCAACAAATACACACAAACACACACACACACACACACACACACACACACACACACACACACACACACACACACACACAAATATTATGAAGCACACTTTGTCATTATCAAAACATAAGAATATATAGCTATATGGTTAAAAAACTTCCCCCTTTTTTATGATGACCACTCTCCTTAGATTTGTGACTAAAGATCTAGTTCCCCCTCAACACAATACCATCTAATTATAGACAAGAAACTCAAGGTCAACATATATGTTCAAGGATATAGCATCTAAGGACTTTAAGAGACTAACGGTCTTGACAAGGAGCAAGCTTAGGCAAATACTAGATCAAGGGTTTTTCTTCCCCCTCTTGACATCATCGAAAAGACGAGAACAAACATAAAATGACCAGAATAATATTAAGCGAAGCAATAAATATAGATGCAAACACATTTCATAAAGCAAGAGCAAGTTTAACGATAGCATGCAAAAGATAGTGTAGCTAATACAAACCAAGAGAAAATGTTACGCCAGTGGGCCGAATAACAATCCAAAAGCCAAAATGGGCTGAATAAGCATGAAATAAAGTTTGGCAAAATAGAGAGAAAAGAAAAGAATTAGGCAAGTTGGGCTTAGGGGATGTTGTGGCGCACAACATTGGGGTTCACATAACCGGGCCTTGTACAGAATTCGAGGGAGTCAAGACGATCCAAGCATTGACGAACATGAGTGGCTTGAGCATTAAGGCACATATCAAAGTTAAGCACTTTGAGCGAGAGTGCCTTGGTAGCCTCCAAAGTAAGAGCCATTTCCTTCCCAATAAATCTCCCGTCCTTGTACAACGCACCTCTTGGCTAACTAGGTTATCCATATATGATGCCCATGACGGATAACCTCATGACGGACATCAGTCAAATCCCTCTCCATGAGCTTAAGCCTACCATCTATGGCTCGCATCCAAGCCATGACATCGTCATTGCTAACCCCTGCAACATAAAACCTAGTACCCAAACTCGAGACCAAGGTACCCCTGCAACACCATCTAACACCTTCTCCCCCGAGACATCCTTGGACTGAAACACCAAATATGGTCCAACCGCAGCCATACCCATTAATTTCATATACTTATCACACATAACACCTTTAGCCATTAAACCATAGCTTTCCATATTGATGACCTTCTTAAGTTCTAAAAGACGGGAAATCCACATTCCATAGGGTAAGTCCAAAGTAGTCGAATTTTTTTCTTTGGTGACAGAAATACTAGTTTGAATAATTCGATGAAATACCATCAAGGGAAGACTTAATTTGCGACCCACCATCCACGAATGCACAACTACCATTTCATAACTGGACACCTTATCCCGACCTCCTTTCTTTGGAATTATGGTGTTCCACAAGAAATTGAAAAAAGAACCCTAATTTGGGCGAAAACGAGCCCGCCAAAACATTACTATTCCGACTAAAATCATCATCAAAATAACACTTTATTTCCATCTTGAACTCATCCATCACGTTTCCCCATTCCTGACTCGGGTTAATTTTCATCCTATCATCAGGGACTGTAAAAACCGAGCATAAATCATCGATGAAGATAGTGACATCGAGGTCATTAACCACTGCATGAAATACCCCATTATTAGTCGAAACATAGGCAACAAATTGGATAACTTCAATCGGATATATGGGACCCGAAAACTGACAGATGGACTCCCATTCTTGAAACTTCAAGAAATCAATAAAGAAACGTAAAACATCAACTTTTTCATACCAAGTAGCGGGATAGTACCTACCACCATGGATAGAGTATTGGAGAACGCGGTTGACACGGGTCCTTTCGTGTTTGGTAAACCGAACCTTATCCAACCCTACTATCGTTGCATGCGCCATCGGCTCCCGAAATGGAATATGTTTGATTTCATCACGTAAAACCACCTCTTGCACTTCCTCCACCGTATCTTCAGTCACATGAACCTTCTTTTTGCCCTTATCGAGCTTCCTCCGCTTTCCTTCCGTGCATTGTTCACCACGGTTATGATCGGGGTTTGTTGGTTTCATTGAAGGTTGAGATGAGGGGGATTTGGTGGTGGTGTGATTGCGATTGGGGCTTGAGGGTTTTATGGTTGAAGTTTTGCATGATGAGCAAGTGGATGGTGAGTTTGTTCGGGTTGAGGGTTTTGGCGCCATTGATGGTGGAGATGGGAGGTTGAGTGGAAGATGAAGAAGATTGAGTGTGGGTGCTTTTGAGGAAAAGTAGGTAGTTGGGTTTTGATGGTGATGGGACGAGTGAAGGAGAGTATTTAGAAGGAGTGTTTGAGTTATAGAGGGTAATTAAGCTAGGCGGCTAAAAAAGATTTCCTTTCCTTTTGTTAATCTAGGGTAAATATTTGTAAGGTAGGATTCGGTAAGGAAAGGATATGGTAAAAATATGATAAGATTTTGTGACGGAATATTGGTTTGTAAAAGATATACCAAATCATGTACAAGTACGTAAAACAATATTCTCACAAGATAACACGATATTATACACAAATGTACTTGCAGCGGAAAATACGGACACAATCATACAATCTCGTCTAAATCTAGTCAGTCATAGAGAAAAGAAAATATTATTACAGCTTAGTTGCCACCGATTAAACCAATTTCCAACCGTAAAGTCTTAAAACGTTCTCTAGCTAACGACTTTGTCAAAATGTCTGCCCATTGATTTTCAGTGCTACAAAATTCGAGTTTTATGCTCCTCTTTTCAACATGGTCCCTTAGAAAATGATGTCGGATTTCTATATGCTTAGTACGTGAGTGCTGTGCAGGGTTTTTCGAGATAATGATGGCACTCGTATTATTACATAAAATAGGAGCACATCTAACATTCACACCATAGTCAAAAATTTGTTGTTTAAGCCATAACAATTGGGAACATAACAATGCGACAACAATATATTCAACTTCAGCTGTAGATAGGGCAATTGAATTTTGTTTCTTTGACCCCCATGAAATGATAGATGGTCCAACAAATGTTGCAATGCCAGATGTGCTCTTTCTATCAAGTGAACATCCTGCATAATCTGCATTTGAATACCCTATTAAATCGAAGTTACAATCCATGGGGTACTATAGATATAACTTAGATGTACCAATTAAATACCTCAAACTTATTTTTACTGCAATCATATGTGATTCGTTAGGGCATTGAAATCGAGTACAAACACATACACTAAACATAATATGTTGTCTACTTGCAGTTAAATAGAGAAGTGAGACAATCATACCTCGGTAAGTCGTTTCATCGATGGACTTACCATCTTCGTCTTTTGTTATCTTTTTATTTGTAACCATTGGAGTAGCCATAGAATGAGAGTTTTCCATTCCGAATTTCCTGATTAGCTCTTTGATGTATTTTTGTTGATGAATCTTAATTCCGTCTCCTGTTTGTTGAATTTATAAACCAAGGAAGAATTTCAATTCTCCCATCATGCTCAGCTCAAATTCCGAGGTCATTAAATCTGAAAAGTATTTGCACAATTTATTATTAGTTGATCCAAAAATAATATCATCGACATATATCTGAACAACTAATAGGTCAGAACCCTCGGATTTTAGAAATATCATCTGTCCACAGATCCTCTTTTGAAACAAGTTTCAAGTAGGAATTTTGATAATCTGTCGTACCAAGCCCTAAGAGCTTGTTTCAAACTATATAAAGCTTTGTCTAATTTAAAGACAAGGTTTTGAAACTTGCTGTCTAGAAATCCAGGAGGTTGCTCTACGAATACTTCCTCTTGTAGATATCTGTTAGGAAATGCTATCTTAACGTCCATCTGAAACAACTTGAGTCCTTTGTGAGCAGCAAAAGCTATTAAGAATCTAATAGCCTCAAGTCGAGCAATGGGAGCGAAGGTCTCGTCATAGTCAATTCCTTCTTGTCGATTGTATCCTTGAAAAACCAATCTTTCTTTGTTTCTTACAATAACTCCCGTGTTATCTAACTTGTTTCTGACTACCCATGTTGTGCCAATAACAGATCGGTCTTTAGCCCTAGGAACTAGGTGCCACACTTTTTTCCTTTCAAACTGTTGCAACTCTTCTTGCATAGCAATGATCCAATCTGGTTCTGCAAGGGCTTCTTTGATGTTGCTAGGTTCAATGGTTGAAAGTAATGAATAGAACGAACAGAACTTGTTTAAAGCTCTTCGAGTTTTAACACCTTTATTTCGACTACCAAGAATACTATCCATTGGATGTGAATCCTTGTATTTCTATTTCTTAGAAGTTGTGGGCACTTCGTCATTTGAACTTGAACTCGCAACCTCATTTGATTCGGGATTAAAAATTATTCCCCCTAAATTCAATCTTAGTGTTGTAGTAGAATCAGGTATAACTCTAGATGCACTACTTTGATTTGGATTCAATGTTATAGCTTCATCAGCTATAACTTTGGATTGTGAGTTCTTATTTTGAGAAGAAGTTATAGTATCATCAACTATAACTTCCGCTCTCTTCCCTTTATCATTTTAGGCAGTGTTAAGTTCATCATTTGTGCCTTCAATTTCCTTTTCTTTTTCATCCAATTCTGGACGATCATTTTTGGTTAGGCGAAAATCAGGTTCATCCATATCTTCTTCCTAATCCTGTAATGGCTTATCAAACACATTATTCTCATCAAAGATAACATGAACGCTTTCTTCAATGCACAGGGTTCTTTTGTTAAAACACTTTATATGCCTTGCTATGATCAGAATATCCAATAAAAATAGCCTCATCACTCCTAGGGTCAAATTTGCTTAACCTATTCTTGCCATTGTTATGAACAAAGCACTTACTCCCAAAACAACTAATTGCTTCAGCCCACAAATTTCGAGATAAATCACTACTTAAAAGCATAATATGAGCCATATCCTCTAACGTTCTATATATTCATACGTTCAAATACACCGTTTTGCTGTAGAGTTCGTAGTGCATAAAAGTTATTCCCTACACTATGAACTCTATAGTATTCAATAAAAGCTTGATTATCGAATTCAGTGCCATGATCTGTTTGAATACATACAAGATTAGACTTAAGTTTGTTTTGGACGAGTTTTATATGACATTCAAACTCATCGAAAGTCTCATCTTTATAGTGTAGGAATATAGGCCATATATACTTTGAATAATCATCAACTAGAAAGAAAACGTACCTAGATTCGCCTCGACTTCTTAATTTCATTGGTCCACGTAAGTCCATGTGAATGAGTTATGAGGCATTATTCGTGCTTATCACTCTTTTGGGTTTGAAAGATGATCTTACATGTTTGCAGCGAGCACACGTGTCACACGACTTCTCATGTTCAATGATCTTAGGCAAACCTTCAACCAAGTCCCATTTTTTGAGTTTATTCAATATTGGAGAACTTATGTGACCAAACCTTATATGCCATAAACATAGATCGTCCAAGGTTGCTTTTATGCACGGGAAAAAGTTATTAGGAATAATATTTAAGTTTATCATATATACATTCCTTTTGCGATGGCCTTTAAGAATAATGTTACTAGTTCCCTCAATTATAATGCGACAAATATCATAATGAAAAATAACTTTATTTCCTTTGTCGCATAACTGAGATATACTAAGTAAGTTATGCTTGAGACCACTTAGCATATACACATCATTTATTTCATGAGAGGATAATATACTAATCTTACCAACCCCAATTACGTTTCCTTTCTTGTTATCACGAAAAGTGACTTTACCTCCATCAAATGGTTTGAGTGAAGGAAATAAATTCTCATCTCCAGTCATGTGCCTTGAACATCCACTATCAAGGTACCATAAGTTATTTTCTTTCACTGTAACTTGCAAGACAATTCAGAGACAACTTATAGGTACCCAAGCTAGGTTGGGTCCTTTATGGTTAGACATTTTAAACACCATATCCTTTCTCACCCAAACTTGTCTTACTATTTTCCTTTTGTACTATGGGTAAGGTTGTCTAGGATGCACCCTTGACTTATATGAATCTCTAGGTCTTTCTGATTGAGGTGGTTTAGGGGGTAGTCTCCTTTTGGGTTCATTAGCTTTCTTAGCATAGTCAAATGCCATGTCATAGAACCAACGAAAGTCATTGTTCCTTTCTTCAACATGATCTAGTTCACTCGAGGTAGAAAAATCATTTTCTAAAGGTATATCAGAACCTTTAATAAACTTAATTCCTTTGTTGAAGTCTTGCATGTTTTTGACACAATTTTCAAGAATGTGACCCATATGACCACAATAGTTGCAAATCAATTATTCATGTAAGTTAACGTATTTTCTCTTCCTGAAATAATGTTCAGAAGAAGTAGACTTGCACTTAGAGTAGTCTGTACGGCCATATCACTCATGTGCCAATCCCATTTTCATATTGTTGTCGGATTGCTCAGTTAAAAAGATTAGGACATTAGTGCTTCTTTCCCACTTGTCATGAACCTTTCTAGCATGCAAGAGAAATTCCTTTATGGATTCGATTTCTTTTTGACATGATGAATGATCGAATGTATTGATCTCATTGATGTTATCACGAAAGTCCTGAAATATTTTGTTTAGAATGAACACAACTTCGTTGTGTTGTTTCTTAGTGCTGGACAAAAGAGTTTTTGATGCTTTAGCTTGCTCATTCAGAGAATCAATTTCCTTCTTCCAATCTGAGATTAAAACTTCTCTTGTTGTAGCCTCATATTTCAGACGTTCATTGGCCTTCTTCAATTTTAAGGTTATGGCTTCACTAGCTATAACCTTGGCTTCAAGATGTTTAACGTTGAGTTTTAACTCAGAGGCTATAGCTTCATTAGCTATAACTTTAGACTCGATTGCTGCTTTCTCATCATTAGCAGATTCTAAAATTGTGGTTGTATTAGTCGTAACTCTAGATTTAAGCTTTTTTTTGCTTTGGCCTTAAGAAGTTCATTCTCTTAAGCAATATCAAGAATCTGTTCTTTCAAATATTTCAACTCAAGAGTTTTTTCGTGACACTTAACATGAGTTTGTTACAAATAATCTATCAAAACACTTTTAGAAATTTTTTTTAACTTGTTTCTTAATTTGAATGAAACTGACCTCTTCGTCTTCTGGGTCCGATTCACCTAGTAGACAGAATTCTGATCTCGAATCCTTGCTTTTATCGTCGTTGTCTGAGATTAGATCAAGGCTAATGTTGCTTAAGCATAGATTGGAAACCTCCTCATCTTCAGAGTCTTCATCATCTTTTGTATCGAGGTCTCCCAAGCAAGATGCCATCATAACTTGCTTTAATTCATTCTTAGTCTTTTCCCTCTTGGTTTTGTCCTTAATTTTCTTCCAAGTGGGACAATCCTTGATCATGCGATCAGGTCTCCCCAGCAAGGTTTTATTGTTTTATTTAGACTGCTTTCTCTTAAAAACAGCTTTCTTGAAGCGTCTAGCAAACAACATAGTTTTTTTTCCTAATGTCAGGTTCATTGTCACTAGCTGAAGCTTGCAGGGCCATACCTTTACCTTTAAATGGTTCATTATCATCCTTATTAAGCATGATCTCATGTGCCATGAGTGAACCTATGAGCTTATAGGTAAGTAAAGTAAGATCTCTGGCTTCCTCAATTGCGGTAACTTTTGGTTGCCATTTTATCGTAAGGCTCCTAAGTATTTTCATGACAATATCCTCAGACTCAAATTTTCTACCAATATTGCGTAGTTCATTGATAATGCTCGAGAAACGTGCAGACATGCTATCAATTGATTCATTCTTATCCATAATGAAAAGTTCAGAACGTTGAATCAACAAGTCTATCCTATGTTTCTTCATGAGCGACGTACCCTCGTAGTCTAACTCAAGACCATCCCATATTTTATTGGTTGAATTACAAGACGAGAACCGATCAAATTCTTTAGTAGTCATACCTTTTTGCAACAGACTCATAGCTTTAAAAATTTTCTCGGCTATTTTGTTATCAGCCTCACCATAGTCGTCTTCTTTATTTTCATAGGTAGTGACTTCAGATGACGCGACCAGAATTTTCTTTGTTTCATTCTGAATAATTTTCCAGCACTCCCAATCGTGTCCATTGATATAATGTGTCATAATGTTTTTCCCAAGACTATAATCTTTCCCATCAAAGATGGGACATTTGAAATGTTTGGAATCCATTTCATACAAGGCAGCGAATAAAAAAAATATAAATGGATCAGTCTCTATGCGGCTAGGCAATCAAGATCATGAGGCTCTGATGAAAGATTCATAAACCTCTTATTAGACACTTCTAATAACTTTATAAATTTAGTTTAGTCATAAACTAATTAGATCTTATGCATGCATAACAATAAAATACAAAGTAAGAAGAAAACCGATCTACTTACATTGAGGGCCGAAAGGTTATACTAATTGGACACCTTCTATTGAGCCAGGATATTTTCTGCCAGTCCAGGAAACGTCCTAGGCARATCTGATATKGGTRACYACYCGYCAWWTCACAWATACTTATAATGGCACCAGGTCAGGGAAGGTAACCAGGCCAGGGAATAAGGCAAATCACTGATCCGCCGAAGAATGCTGCCTGGGAAGCAGTAAAGACCTCGGAGGAGAAGCAGGAAAGATAAGTAAAGAAGCAGAAAACAACTCCTATTTTATAGGAGGACCACGTCCATACAGTTATCAACAGCTTAAAACGTGATAAACTAGGTCAAGCAACGTCGGAAAAATGTTGTTATGGAAGAAAAGGTCAAGCACCCAAATAGGGCACGTTTCCTATTAATCCGGAACAGCTGAAGAAGTGGAAGAAGGGGCCGTTGTGAGGGAAAACAACATATATACGCAGAGAAAAACAGATCCAGGGACGACAGATTAGAGGAAAATGACCTAATATTATTTTTCCACAAAAATCATTTGTATTCTTTGGCTCACTCATTCTAATAATAGTCAAGATCCTTCCTGGCTTGGTGCCCGTGGTTTTTACCCAATTCGGAGGGTTTTCCATGTACAAATCTTGTTGTTTTATTTTTTATTTCGTGCATAATATCTTTCCTAATATTAATTTTGTTTGGATTGAACTAGATACCCATACTTAATCATTCCTGGCAGGATATTCATATTGTGATAAATCTTGCTAAAACAGTTGGCGCCCACCGTGGGGCATCTAGTTCATAAATTCTCGAAAACCCCTTTCCAAGAAACTTCTTACAAAAACTCACAAAAATGGGTGAACTCACTGTTGAGCAGCAGTTGCGGCAGCCAGGGAACAACTGCTGGAAATGGAATCAATGAAGGAGAAAATAGCACAGGCTGAGGCTGAGGTCCATCAGATAAAGGATGCTGAGGCCAGCCTTCGTAAGAAATTGGAGAACCAGGCATCCGGATCTAATACCAGAATCCAACCTGGAACACCATTTTCCTCCATTATCAGGAACATTGACTTCTCAAACCTTGACAGTCCTGTAGACAAAGACTCGAATCAGAAATCAGCTAGAAATCCTGATGCCAATGAAGAGCCCATCAAAACTGGAGCAGCTATCATGATGGCCATGGTYCAGGAGATCCAGAAATTGCATCAGAAGATAGAAAATATTTCTGGAGTACCAACCCCTTTGGAAGAGGCTAACCCTGAAAGTTATGTTGACTCTCCCTTTACAGATGAGATAGCCAAGATCGATCTGCCTAAGAAATTTTTGGTTCCATCCATGAGGACTTATGACGGAACCTC